>VMDR010000947.1:0-160379 GCA_007922815.1 Macrotus californicus
AGGATAAATTCCTAGAAGTGTAATTGTTAGGTCGGATCATACATACATTTTAGGGAATTTGAAATGTAGTGACATTTTAAAATATCAAAAAAAATTTTTTTAATTATTTTATAATTTTATTAATCCATCTAAAATATGTTTCTTTTGCTGTGTAAAAAGAGATTTAGCAAGGATTTACAATAATATACAACAAATTCATTTTGCCCTTCAAGTGAGCCAGATTCAAGACTCACACATCTGAAACAAGAAAAGAGCATTGCAATAGAACCAGAGAACAGTGAGCACACACTTTGTGTATAATCATGATATATATTTGTATTTATTTTTAAAATATTAGTTATCCATAATATACCTATAATCTTGAGAATAGTCCCAAAGTAGCTTCCAGTGGATATTAAATGGCTTAGTGGTGTTTAGGGTATCACCAGAACTCTCACTGATGCCACTGTTCAAGCCCACAGCACAATCTTTACTCAGTGAACTCTCTACGTTATTATTTGTATCATTTACTTATCACTTACAGTATACTGCAGTATATTTTTAACTTAATAGCGAATCAGACTGTAACTGTTTTTCAGGGCAGATCTCTCCAGCCCACTGACCCATCGTGATCCCAAAACCTTATCTGTGTTAGGCATCCATAAAATTGAACTTGATATTTAAAGTCAAAAATAAGAAAAAGCTAAAAAGTTTTTAAGTGTTTACAAGAATTTAAAAGTCAAAATCTGTAGAGGTCTAGCCTCATTTATTTTTGCTGACCTAAATCTTGTTCATTTGTGATTTGGCTACGACTCTTCGTGTAGTACGCAAGTAAAACTCTTAGAATCACTTTTAGACTGAAGTTTTTATAAACTTGAAAGTTTAGGAAATCCTAAATGTGTCATTTTTTAAAAGTAAATAATGAAAACCCATTACTTTTTCAAAGCCTGTGTCTCATTGTTGTACAAATCTCTCTTCTGTAGGATGTAAGCCTGAACAACAGATGATGTATGCCGGGAGTAAGAATAAACTGGTCCAAACAGCTGAGCTCACCAAGGTGGTATTTACACTGACCTGCTTGTTGGGACAGCACTGCCACTTAGAACACAGTAGCTCCCCTCCATCTGCAGTTCCGCGCTCCACAGTTTCAGTGACCCGAGGTCAACCATGGTCCAAAAATATTAAATGGAAAATTCCAGAAATAAACAATTCTTAAGTTTTAAATTGCACATGGTTCTGAGTAGCATGTTGAAATCCTTAACCTTCCCAGGCCATGAATCATCCCTTTGTCCTGCAAATATGTATACAGTGTAAACATACCCAAGCTGTATAGCCCACCCACCTGTTAGTCACTTGCTAGCTGTTTCAGTCATCAGATCACTGTCCAGTGCTTGTGTTCAGGTTACCCTTGTTTTACTTAGTAATTGCCCCAAAGCACAAGGGTAGTTAGTGATACCGGCAATTCTGATTTGCCAAAGAGAAGCTGTAAAGTGCTTCATTTAAGTAAAAGATACTTATATGTAGAAAAAACATAGTACATATAGGGCTCCATACTATCTACAGTTTCAGACAATCCATGTGGAATGCTTGGAATGTATCTCCTGAGGATAAACAGGACTATACTGTACAGAGCAATAGCTAAAATAATTGGAAGAGTTAAGTATTTTTCATGGAGTTGAACATTATCTAGTACATAGCAGTAGATTAGTCAAAGCTGCTTATTAGTTGAAAATAGAATGATAGAAGCCTTGAACCAAAGGTGTGTTTTTGAATTAGAATTGTATGTTCATAGAAGAAATCACATTAAAAAGGTAGGCATCTTTAGAAAAGCCACTGTAACTACTCAACTTATTAAGAGTTCTTCATCTTCCATAATATAATTTCTAATAGCTAAAAGTCAGCTTTGAAGCTTTACTATAGGCTGAATGAACCAAATTCTGTGCAAGAATTCCATATTATGCAGTTAACTATATTGCCTCCAAATCTAAAGAATACTTATTAGTAGCTCTACTAAGCTAGAACATTCTGTTTATATGAGACATTGGCTTTACGATTTAACATGTCCCCATTGCCTTATGGCAGTTTTGAAGGTTAGAGGTAGGAGGGGTACTTGCTCTTAAACTTTAATTTTTACATATTAGTTTGAGTTGAAAAAGTACATGCATTTTAGATTTAGAAATAGAGTATTGTAACACTGAAATATTGTTAAATATTCCCTTTCATGTTTTAAGGACAGCATCAGCATTTTCCCCCTGGGTGCTTAATCAACCCAGAGGGTGTCTTTAAGTGTCCTCTGCCTTTTCCCTTTAGCCCGTGTGATTGTCATTGATAGCACCAGCCTGTAGACACTACTTTTCCTCATTTGTGCCATAGCAGTTCCCTGGAGTGAGTGCCTTAGGGGCTTGGCCGCGTTAGAATAGCTCTGTTAACAGCCTCAACTCTCTTCTAATCCTGGGTTTGACCTAAAGTGCTGGAATTAAGGTGCTACAATTTTCAAATTACTTTTACAAATAATCCCATTGAGTCGTTACCACAGCCTGTGAGGTTGATGGTGGTGTTCCTACTTTGTAGATGGGAAAACTGCGGTTCAGAGGATGAGTGATTTGTCCAGGGTTACATCATCATAAATGACAGAACTAGGATTCAGACTCACATCTGCCCTCCAACCCCATTCTGTCCTCTGTATTGCGTTTTCTCTCTGTAGCCATTATACTTTCTGGCCCTGTGTGTGCGCAGATTCTTGCTGCAGATTTGTGGCTGTGGACCTCTAGTCCATCTTTATCAAAGCAGTCTGCAGCTAGACCAGTGCAAGTTCTTGAAGCTCCTAACCAGACGTACTTGGGTCATCTCTTTTAGTGGATGGGATTTGCAGAATTGCTCACTTGTAAGAGAGGCTTGGTATTATGCCATCTTAATTTCTAAACTTTGGTAACTGAGTACTGAGTACTTAGTACTTTTTTAAAAAGTAAACTGCCTCCCAAATGGTTATCTAATTTACACAGATTAAGTCATGGTCAGTAGGAAAGAAAGGACAATTTGGAATTTAATACTCAAATATATAATGTGTTTGATTTTTGGGGGAGTATCAGAGTATAACCTAAGTTTTTTTTCCTCAAGGTATTTGAAATAAGAAATACTGAAGACCTAACTGAAGAATGGTTACGTGAGAAACTTGGATTTTTCCACTAATGTGAAGTTCTGTGTTTCTAAAGTATTTATGTATTAACCTGACCATACTGGAACCAGACATAAATACTTATTTATGCCTAAAAATGCACTGTTACTTACAGTTTGTTTCCTGCAGTAAAGAAAAATTTTCATTTGTTCAAAGTTTGAACAAAGAGGAAATCATCTTCATAGTAATGAAACTTTGTAAAATGTTTCCTTATATTTGTAATTGTTAGGTGAATTACTTCTCTCCAGGGGCTTTTTGCACTCTTGTGACTAATTTCTATAACTTACGGTTCAGAATTTGTTACTGTTTGCAGATACCATCGGAAAGTGGGTGTATGAGACACAGCAGTTGCTTCCTTTTGACAAATACTGGATGTCAGCAGTTTATATGTGAGAATAGCATATTATCACTTGTCAAAAATTTGAAATGAATTTGGGGTAAAAGACCTGAGTGACCCAGTTTTGAGCCATGAATAATAATTTACCATAGTGTAACCTGTATTACAAGTACATTTTTCATCAGTTCTATTCCTTCTGTGGTTCCTTGTATCCTTTTAATCAAGTCCAGAAACTTTGTTCATCAATCGCGTGTTGTTAAGGTCTGGGAGTTAGATTTTATAATAATTTTGACTCTTCTTAGGGAAAATAGCATCTTAGGAATTGATGGGTTGTAACTAATCAAGGGCTTCATTCCTGGTTGTGTCATTTCTAGAGAATTTTGAATCTAGGTTAATAACACCTTATTTATAAAGCACCTCTTAATGTTGTCCTGTGAAAATTAGTTATTTTAAATGTGTTAATACTGTGCCTTTGATTTGTTAGCTTTAAAGTTAGTTTAAGACTTTTTCACTGCCAGTATTCCAAATTTGGTGAAATTAATACTTTTGTAAAGGGTCCAAGTAAAACAATTTTCTAATGTGTGTATCTGAAATTTGTAATAAAATCAACTTCATGTTTTTAAAATTCCAACTATCTGCTTGCATTGGTGAATACATGCAGTTGAGAGTTTTAATTTTGGGCATATTTGTGATTTAGTTTTGTGCCATAGGAAAAAATTGCTTATCTTAAAACCTTGGCCATAGTTAATAACATTAACACATCAATAGAAATTGCATTTTATATCCTAAATTTCAGAAAATATTCTAAATTAAACATTTGCCTTGTTAGATGATGGCATCATTGGCATAAAGCAAAGATTCTAATGTATAGTATTTAAAAACAAATAAGTAACTTTAACATTAATTTGACAAAAGGTCTTGATCTAAAGACTAACCAAATTTTGTGAGTGAATTCTTATATTAAGAATATCTTAGTCACTTCAAAACTAGCAAAGGCATTTTTTTATGTTGGCATATTTTTTGTTCATATATTCTTTGCATATTTTTGAGGGTTTTGTGCCAACTTTAAAAAAGACCTAAAGATAGTTGGAATTTTCACAATATTGAATAGAGCATCTTCTGTTCCCAACACTGGCTTCACTAATGTAGAAACAGGAAGCAATAGGAAGTTAGTTGGTGATGAGGAAGTGCTAAAGTGGCTATTTGTTTTGGTTAATGAATGGGAAGGATTCTTTATTCCAATTTCCAGAGAGAGAGAAAACATCACCAGGAATTTAAAGAATTCTTTAAACAGCTATTTTGATATTGGAGAATAATGCTTATAATTCTGCAGAAATGTTAATGTAATCCAATTGAATTTAATGTAATCCAAGAGTGTTTTTAATGCTTTGAATGAAGGGAATGAGATTTATTTCACCTGGTTTGCAGCAATAAGAGAAACTCGTGCTGCTGCAAGAATGTATTTTTTAATGAGGTTCCTTATTTTTGTCTTGCACAGTTTAATTTTGAAAGTCCTCCATGATGTCAGATAATACTGACCTCCACAGACACAGAACTGTTAGTGCCCCTGTCTGTAACAGGGGCAAAAAGCTGATAAACCATGGTGGTTTGTTTTTTAAGCTTGTCTGCTGCTTATCAATAACATGTTTTGCAAGACAGTAGATTTGAGGTTAAGGGATAAGAACATTTTTTACTCCCTCTGTCTTATAGAGAGATTTACAATTCCCATGGCCGAGTGTTCTCAGATTTTTATATACATTTCCCTTCCATCTAACCGAGTTTTGCTTTTTTTCAAGTATATTTCTTATCTGATCTCTTTTTCTGCCTTCTGTCAAATAGTAACTCCAGATTTCACAACTCCAGTTTTCACATTCCTTAATTTTCTGGGACAGCCGTTCCCATTCAGCCTTAGATCTTAAATCCTTCCTTTTTGGCAGCAGTATTTCTCCTGAGAACCTCCCTCCGTGGTCTTCGAAGTCAGCATTGGCTTTGCAGTTGTTGGCCCTGCCTAAGTTCTGCATAGCATCTAATGCTGTCAAAACAGAACCAGCTGGTGATCACAGCACGTTGTTAGTTTGGCTTTTGTGGCAACGTAGATGGCATGAGAAAACTGTTCTCAGGTTACTCTGCTGAAATTCCAAAACATTAAGAGTTTTGAACAGTAATCAGTTTGTTCTGGTATTGAAGCAATTGTGTTAGGGAAAAAAGTTGGTTGACTATTTTTGTTAAATTGACTTCTAAAATAAGTGTTCAAATTGTCTATTTCTAAAAAGTTTACTAAATGCCTAGTGCAGTTAAACATACTCTTGTTTAAGAGGGTGTTGCTACATTTTTTTATTATCATTACTAAATACTCTTTGTAGCAAAATGTCTGTCAGCACTTTCCTCTCCCTTTTTATCTCCTATTTTCAGGAGTCAAATGTAGCCATAAATTGTATTCTGGTCTGTCACTTTAACTAAAAATTTCCAGTTAGAGGAGTTTATTGCCAAATTAAATTTGGCTGTCTTTATTCCCCGCCCATATAGATAGTGATGAAGGTGTACTTTAAAAATGTTTGGACTACTTTAAAACCTGGGCAGTGTCATCAATCCGTATCGTGGACTCGTGATGGATAGACGTTTCCATAAGAGTTTAAATGCTGACGTGTCATGGAAGAGGGGAGTAACTCGCATTTGATCAGCTCAGATACTCTTAGTGCGGTTGCTTTCCCTGTCTGCTTAATAGACGGATGACCCTGGAATCTACAGACTTTGAGCCCTTAAAACTTATGTGAAGAAGTGTCTCAAACATTTCTGGACAAATCTTATTTTGTATTTCTGGAAAAATGTAAACCTTCTAGGCCACTCAACACCAGTGGTCTCAACTAAATATTTTTGAGAAATTTGTTTCTTCTTATGCCCTTCAATATTTCAAATCACTAATCTTCCTGTAATATTTAAAACAACTACATTAAGACTGTGATAGAAACTGTGTTTTCTTGCTTTTTTTGGAATGTAGTTCATATACATATAATTACTTGAATATTGTTGGAGATCACTAACATGCCAGGGCAGTTCTCACTGATTTTTTAGATGGTCCAATATAATCCCATTCAAGGAGGCTTGAAACGTTAATGGTTTAGTCTTGTGAATTTTAACAGTTCCCCTGTCATCGTTTAACAAAAGTACCAATTGGCACAACTTCGTAAGCTGTGGTTTCAGTCTCTGCTAGTTCATACTGCATGTTTATTTTGGACAGTCTTCTGTTAAGCATGGTGCTTGTACTGGTTTAAATAAAATGTTAACATGAAAGGACTTTAGTTTTTCACTTTTTACTTGCCTTCTCTCCCCTTTGGTGTTGCTACTACCTGCCTGGCTCAGTTGGTCATTTGTATGAGCCACACAGATACAGCAGTTTATCTGGAAAAACTGAGAGGCGCAATAAATGGGAATCACTTGGCAATGTGAGATTGGGGTGGGAGGGGAATATAATGAGATTATAAAATTTTGTAATACTTGGTCTGATGCTAAAATTATTCATTTGTAGCAGCTGGGGACTTTATTTCAAATGATGAACTTTTGCTTTCAAAGGAAAAACTAGATGTTAGAGACGTTGTGTCTGTCCTAAGAAATGACATAAAGGTTCTATTACAGAGTATAGTTTATCACTATTACACATCCATTGCAGGCCCATTCTGCCTTAATTATAGACTATTCTACATGGTTTGTGTTTCATAGGTATCTGTTGAATGGATAAAACCAGTACTTACATAGTTTTTGCCACATGCGTCTATGATTGAGTGTGTGGTGGTAGTCACAGTGTACACGTATTTATGGTTGTGAAAGGAGTAATTTATGCCTTCCTGTCCTGAAGAACCTCACTGGGAAAATGACCAGAGTGAGGGAAACATGTCTTCCGTATTTCTCAAATTTGGCCATTTAGCTACTTGGCCAGCTCCTAAATTTTTTCATCTTTCTTGCCTTTGGGCCCTTTTCACTTTTCGGCAGCAAAAAGCATTTGTAACCACTTAACCTCTCAGCACAGGCCCACCCTCTTTCACATGAGGCCATACCCTGAGTGGCTATGATATCACTGTTCAGTATGTTTTTAGCTATGTTGGGGAGCCAGTTAGATTAAGATCATATTGCTGAGCATCAGGGAGTTTTCACACAGTTCTCTTATCCTTGAGATCAACAGACTACATGAAAGGTCCTTAATGCCGCAACCCTCTTTTCCGATTATAGGGAAGAAAAAGCAGAATGCCTAGGTTGTGTCCAAAAGCCACCCTGTAGTGCCCAAATCCAGGCGAGGTTCTGAGTGTGTGCTCGCACATGTGACGTCTAGTCTCTTACCTACACAAGTTAGATTCTCTTACCCTAGGCTGTAAGGCCCTTCATAGTTTGGCCCATTCCTTACCTGTAATGCAAAAGCCATGTCCAGATAGGCCACAGCTCTGTTAGGAAGAAATGTCCCAGCAACTACTCCTTGCTGAAAGGGCAAGTCTTCAGGCAGCTGTTGTTTGTCCCTAATGGATGTACCTTCCTGTCCTCAGCCCCCTTCCCACTGTTATTACATGATCTCTTGCTTCCAGCTCCTGCCTATCAAACCCCAAGGGCAGCCAGCCTATGTGATACTGCCTGACTGGTACCAAAAAATGAGCTGGGCTAGCCCTAACTGATGTGGCTCCGTTAGTTGAGTGTCATCCAGCCAAACGAAAGGTCACTGGTTCGATTCCCAGTCAGAGCACATGCCTAGGTCGTGGGTTCAGTCTTGATCAGGGTGCATGTGAGAGGCAACCAACTGATGTTTCTCTTTCACATTGTTGCTTCTCTCCCTCTCTTTCTCCCTTCCCCTCTCTCTCACAAAATAAACAATAAAGGGCCGGGCTAGTCTATTACTATAAAGTACCTTCAATTTCTGACATTGGGAAAATGATCTCATTCTCTTGAATGAGGCAGTTAGCAGTGGGCACTGAACTTGGAAGAAGGCCATCTGATGGAAAAAGAGGCCATGTGCCACCTATTGAGCAGAGGGAAAGATGCTGCCAGCTGGAACGGTACTGAATGAAGCAGACAGGCAAAGACAGAATCCTGGCATCCTAGATGGAAGAGACACCCCTGCCTAGTAGATTCCTAGTGCCTCCTGTGATCCAGGGCCACTCTTTGGAGTCCCATCCTTCCGAGGCCTAGTGGGTCTGCACTTTCTGGGTAACTGCATGTCTCGTTACCAGAAACCTTAATATAAGTGGCCATGTGTGTTTCATCTGCCACTGTTCCCTACATGTATACCAACTCCAGCCTAACCGAACCCCTTTTATACAAACATGCCCTGGGTTCAACCCCCACCAACAATCTTTCCCATGCTGCTGTTGCCTGCCCAAATCAAGCTTCAAGTAGCCAAAGAACTTGTATGCATGACCCATGGACATGAACAATGGTGTGGGGATGGCCCGAGGGAGTGGGGGTTGCTGGGTGGAGGGGGGCAAAGGGATAAAATTGGAACAATGTAATAGCATAATAAAATACAATTTTAAAAAGTTATCTCAAATGCCATTTAAACCATGAAGTCTATTTGTTGAACTAAATATATTACCTTCTTTAAAAGTCCACAAAACTTCTATTAAATAACTAATATTAGAGAAGAATTAGGAAATACAAATAAGCGAAGGGAAGAAAAACTTTACCACCTGAAGAAACCCATTGTAACATTTTTGGTAATCATTTTCCCTGTGTCTGGAGGAATTCTCAGGCCCCATAGTTGCTCTAGTCTCTTAAAAATTATGGAACTACGTTCATTTTTTCAGGTAATAAGAATTCCAATCTAGTATCAAAAGTTCAGTATCTTCCTTTCTTTAAAGCTCTGAGTCTCCACCCTCCCTTCCCCCCACTTCACCTCCTTTGAGTGTGCTGCAGGCTGGGAAACCCACATGGGGAATGAGGTGTGCCTCTCTGTTGCCCTGTCTCCTCCAGCAGTGGGATCAGATAAGGCACAAAATAAAGGAGCAGAAAAAGAGTTATTACCTTGGAGTGGGTGCCCTCAGGGCTGTGACCAATGTCAAATGCCAGCTTCTCCTCCCCCCCCATGAAGGGCTTTTGTGAGTTCCTTGCCCTTTCCCCCCTGGGCCTTGGGCGGCAGATCCCTTGACTGGGATACCTCCTCTGGCTAATGACTTTACAACTGTCCCTCACAGCTCTTGGCTTCTGTTGGGTTGGCCAAAAAGTCTGTATGGTTTTTTCTGTATAATAAAAGATACAGTTTTTTCATTTTCACCAATAACTTTATTGATTTGGATATTTTCAGTACGTCAGCTGTCTCCTGTGTGGTATGACATTGCTTGTTCTCAATGTCTCGATTTGATCGCTATCAACTCCAACTGGTCTACCCGACTGTGGAGCATCATCCAGCAAGAAATCTGCATGAAATTTCTCAAACCACCTTTGATGTGTTTGATCAGTCACAGCACCTTCTCCATACACTACACAAATCTTTTTTGTGTGTTTTAACCTTTATTTAAATAATAAAGTATAATATGCCAAAACGTTACGTATTTTCTTTCATCAATATTAAAATGGCTACACAAAAATTCACCAATTTTGGTAAGTTTTTAAAAAAATCCATGCTGATATGGCAGATGTCACAATGCAGTCTAAGAAAATTGTTTTAAATATAAATGACAACTAAGCGCTATTAGAGCCATCTTACAGAAAAAAACCCAAACGAACATTTTGGTCAACCCAATAGTAGTCAGCTCTCTGTTATGGTCACCTTGCTTCTCTAGACTGGCATCCTGAGCAGGGTCCCTGTCTGGCCAATAAGAAACATGCATTTTTGCCTTGCCGCCATCGGGGAGGGTAACATCGCTCCCTCTGCCATGAGGGTCAGCTCTCAAATCTGGTGCCCACATACTATTCTGATCTCATTTTGTCATATTCTCTTAGCCTGTGACACCTGAGTCATGCTGGGCTTATTTTTGTTCCTCAAGTTCAGGCCTTCTCGCTAGCTGTAGCTTCCTCCTGGGAAGATTGCCCACCTCCTGTCTCACTCCATATTGTTCTGGCTGTCTCCATTCTGAACTGAGCCTAAGTGTTTCCTGTCACGGAGGCATTCCCTAATCATCCCTCCTAAGGTAACAACATATCAGCGCATCACTCATTTTAATTCTCTGCACAGCACTTACCACCATCTGATATTTTTCTAATCTATGTAACTGGTCTGATTAAGGACACTCAAGTGGGATAGTGTAACAGGTTCTTTATTGTTTTTCTAAAACTCTGTTCTCTATCAGACTTCTCCTTTTTTCTCTCTGATTAGAAAGCTTCCTTGATGATGTACTGTTTTCATAATATTTCAGTTGCTTGGTTGTTGAAAGTGACTTTTCTGTTCATTTAAAAAACCTGCCCTTGCCCTGGCTGGTGTGGCTCAGTGGACTGAGCACCGGACTGCAAACCAAAGGGTTGCCTGTTCGATTCCCAGTCAGGGCACATGCCTGGGTTGCTGGCTAGGTCCCCAGTAGGGGGTGCACAAAAGGCAACCACACATTGATGTTTTTCTCCCTCTCTTTCCCCCTCCCTTCCCCTCTGTCTCTAAAAATAAATAAATAAATAATCTTAAAAAAAAAACAAACAAAAAAAACTAACCTCACATTCACTTTAGCATTCTCTTCCCCTCAGTATAGGCTGAACTTGTGGCTCGAGGGAAGCAGGGTGCAAGGGCCGTGTGTCCTCCAGTCCTGCTCTCTCGCACTGCCGTCCTCCGTTATCCCCCCAGCGCTGGGGAGGGGAGGAAGGAGACAGGAAAATGTTGGCCTGAGTGACTGCCCAAAGAAAGTTGATACATTCTCCTAGATCGATTTGCCCACTTGCATGTGCTGCTGGTAAGTAGTTGCTATTCTTTCGCATGTTATTGCTTCTGCATTTAACACTGACGGGCTCCGAGTTCCAAGAGTGGGTCAGGTACTCACATGGTTCTTTCTCAAGGGTCATCTTTTGGATCTTTGGAGAGCTTTTTCAGGGTATCTTCACAATTACTCTTTCTACAACTTTCATTTTGCTTGGATTGAATAGTGATTATTTTTCCCCATTTTCTTAGTTTTCAATGTATTCATTGCTATTTTTTTCTCACATACCCCAACAGATTAGTCAAATACCTAGCAATTTTTGCAAATACTTCAACACATAAGGAAATCTGTCAGTTCCTTTTTCCTCCGTGGAGCCTCCCTTCCCTGCCCCTCACCCTCCCTCTAAAATCCGTACCAGATGCTCTGTAAACATGAGCCACAGTTGTCCTGAAACTTCCCTCACTGGCTTCTTGGAGCCCCTTGTTGGATCCCATGCATTCTCTCTCTTGTTAACTCATTTTGCTGAAGCTTGTGTAAGGGGGAGGAGAGCTCTTATATTTACTCCAGTTGATCAGTGGTTTGGCTGGTGTACCAGTTATTTTTGGTTTGCCTCTCCAGAACCACTGTCTGCCCTTCTCACCCTCATCTCTGCCCCAGGAGGCTGACCTATGGAACTACATCAACTACCTTCTCCATCCTGTGGTTTCTGCTTGAGTTCAGGCAATCTCCAAGGAGGATGGAGAGTAAGGACAGGATATTTATTCCCTCAATCACGCCATGAGAGCTTCCTGGACAGTCTATGGCTCTCCCCTAGAAGTCACTCCCCCTCTCCACACCACTTGCTCCTTCTGAATCCTGGTAATTGCTACCTCCCCTCCTTGCCTGGGCTTTGTGATGGGAACAGCAGAGCTTTGAGAACTGCATTATCCTTTCCCAATCTTTAGTAATAATGTTTTATCAAGTCCTCCTCAAAACATCCTAATTTAGAGAGCCATCGCTTCCCTGGGTATTCAATTCTAGGGTGAAAACCATCTTCCCCCAGAATTGTAAGTAAGGGCCTTGCTTCTCCTCTTCCTTGCTCTGGTATGCTATGAAGAGGTCTGGTGCCAGCCTGCGTTCACTTCTTTTGTAAATTACATTTTTTCTTTGGAAGCTTTTGGGATCTTTTTCTTATTTCTGGTTTTGTGAAATGTCTCAGTGATGAGCCCTGGTGTGGGTTTCATTCATTGTGTTAGATATTTGATGGACCATTTGAATCTAAAGATTTGTATTCTTCAGGTCAAGGAAAATTCTTTTCATTATTTACTTAATAACCTCCTCAATGTGTGTTTTTTTAGGGGGGCTCTCCCCACATCAATAGTTCTTTTTTTTAAAGACTTTTTAGTTTTAGGGAGAGGGGGAAGGGAGGGAGAGAGAGGGAGAGAAGCATTAATTGGTTGTTTTCTCCCACGTGCCCCGGCCAGGAACTGAACCTCCATCAAGCATGTACCCTGACCTGGAATTGAACCAGCGACCTTTCGCTTTGTGAAACGATCCCCAATAAACTGAGCTGCACCTGTCGGGGCCACATCCACAATTCCTGAACACTAGCTGGGTGTCCTAAAATTCAACTTAATTCTGAACTATGTACCCAAAATAGCATCAGATCCCACAGGTTAAGGGCTCAGTCCCACAAGACCGCCCTCACTTAGGTGCCAACCACGAGCCCAGGGTGTATCTGTTGTCTCCTTGTACACCTTAAACTTACATATGTCATATGTCAATATCTCAAGAGAGCTGGGAAAAAGCATTTTAATATACATTAGTTTCCTTTCAATCTTTCACATATTTTAAAAAGATAATTGTATTTGGTATGTATCCAATATCATGAGAAACGTATACATTTTCATTAAAAAAGAACTTCATAAAATTAGTTTCATAACATTTTTTGAGTGCATATATTATGGTTTACTTAACAATTCCCTTATGATTTGATTTGTTGCTGGTTTCAAAAACTATTTGCTAGAGATATTTTTATGCAAAAGGCTTTTTCCATGCTTTTGATTATTTTCAAGAGGGTCATTCTACTGAAGTGGACTCCAGCAGCAATAGGCAAAGGAGGTTCGCCAACATTGAGTATTTTTATTTATTTACAGTGTTGCTTAATTTGGTTTACCGAAATCTTTACTTTTAAATTAGTTTTTCCTGATTACTAGAGAGACTTGACTATTTTCTAATATGTCGTTCGTCAAGTACAACTGTAAACTGTATAATCCTACCTTTGTCCCTTCATTGATTGGGGTTTTAGAATTGATTTTAGTGAGTTTTCAACATACTTATTAATCCCTTGCCATTTTTTTGCTGGATATTTCAGCTTCCTTTTTTCTTTTAGTATTTTTTATGTTTTAAATTTTTTTATTTATTTGCATAATTGATCTGTTGATTGGTGGTGTGTGTGTGATGTAACTCACTGATTTTTAGTTTAGAAAGTGCACCCACACCCAGAGATTTGACAAATCTATGTGTTCTCTTACCATTTTATAGCCAGCCTTGGATTTACTTAATTATATGATATAAAGACAGTATTGAAATTATTCATGTACCTCACTCAACAAAGGTTTTAGCATCACTAAAAGTACTTTTCCCAATAATTTTGGATGCCTCTTTTAAAAATTGTTCAAGTCTGATATGGAATTGAGCCTTTTCGAGAATAGTATCCTAACACATTGATACGTTTGTCAGTTTTTGTGCCTTAATCATAGTTACAATTTTTGCAGCTTTATAAAATGTTTTCAAATCTCCTAAGACTGATTTCTTCTCACTTTTCTTTGTTTTCAAATATTTATTTGTTATTTTCATACACTTATTCTTTAAGGTGACCTTTAATTTTTTTTCCAAATCTCATTGGGATTTAGGTTATGATTGTGGTAATATAAATTAATTTGGGAGAAAATGACATCTTTTAAAACTTCAAGAAAAATCTTTTATTAGGTCTTTTATTTTTCTCAAAAGGAGGCATAATTTATTTTCATACTGGTAGCACACACTCCTTGTTAAAGTTTCTGGGTGTTCATGTTAATCGGGCTCTATTGGTGGGATTATTTATGAGATTACCCCTGATAATGGATTGACTGCCCCAGACATGGCCGCACTGCTGAGACTCACTGAGACTGGAATGTGGCTTGGACCTCGAAGCACCCAGCTCTATGGACAGTGTCCTGGTTTTCACATCAAAAGCAGAAGTTTGTTGATCCTCTGCCATTAGGGTATTAAAGCATCTCCCTGTCTAAGTTCTATGTTTCTGCGGTTGAAGCACCTGGCCATTTACTTGGTAATCTTTTTTCATGCTCACCCCTTTGGCTTACTCAAAACCAACTTGACTCCTCTTCACCCACGGCCCATCTTGGCTCTTCCTGCCTCATAGCCACGGTCACATGGTAGCCACGGTCACATGGTGAATTCAGATTCAGTTCCCTTTACAACCTTTAGGCCTGTGGGTGGTAATGCCTTCTGGCTTTGCTGGCTGCAGAGTACCCCACCCTCCCTTGTTAATTTCCTTCAGCCCTGCCCACACCATTGCACCCAGTCCAGGACATTGCGATGTGGTGCGCCTGCCCCAGGCCTGCCTAGCGAGGACACACCCAGCTTCCAAAGGTGAGAGTCCTCGTCATGCTGGAGGTGGGGGATGGAGTTTCATTACTGTTCTGGCCTGTGGCCTGCTCTGAGAAATGGAATGGAGCTAGTCCAGTGGAACTGGAGGGAAATGGGTACTTGTCAAATTATGAACTTTTTACTCAAAAAAAATCACAAAATGTTTCTTATAACAAAAGAATATAAAAATTTAAAAGTGTTCAATTGAAAGATTAAGCACAAAAGAGTGTAAAATTCAAAGACTAACAAATGATAACGCAGATACCCATGCTCTTATTTGCTAGCCTAATTACCACGTGTAGAAGCACTGAGAATGGTGCTCAGTGCTAGCTGAACAGCACCTCAGATGCTCCAGGACTTGTGTACTATCTGCGGAAGCCTGCTTCTTTCCCCCGTTGTCCAAGCCAGTGGAGTTGTTAGACTCCCAACGTCAGGTTCTCTGATGTTTCGGAGTATGAGGTTGGCCCAGGATAACATGAACAGCGGATACAAATAGCAACCAAGCAGTGAGCACATTCAACCTTTGATGATTATTGATTCTTAATAATTTTCCCTTTTTATTTAAAAAACAAGCATGCCCCATGTGAGGGGAAGTAGCTACTTCTGCTGAGACATGGTTTTGATCTACTCATAAATAACGTGTGTTATTTATGGTTCCAACTTACTCTGGGATTCTGCTTACTCTTGGGTTTTGCTGACTGCTTTTTCTTTAGTGTCTCTCCACTTGTGGCCTTGTCCTCTGCTGCTCAGTGTCCTTGCATATCTCACATTTGTCACTCCCAGAGGGACAAAGAATCTGTGTGGTCAGCAGGGGGATAATGCCCTGGTTAGGTGGAACATTGTCCAGCTGTCCCTTCTTAGTACCTAATGTAGATGGGATATATTTTTAATAAGGAGGCTGAATATCATGGTTGGACTTGGACAATCCTCCAAAACTGTTTACCCCAAGACCTGGTGACTGCATCTGCCCTTCATTAGATTATGAGTTCTCCTGGATAAATATTGCCCAGGGCTGTGTTTTGCTATGCTTCTGTGGCCTCCAGTACCGAATAAGTCTTCTTTGACATCTTTCTTTCTCTCACCCTGGTGTCCAATCAGTCAAGCCCTGTTGAGCTCATCTCCCAAACACTATAAATATGTTCGCTCCTTTCTCTCCCAGCTTCTACTGCTTCAGTCACAGCCACAGCCGCTTTTCTGGGACCACCCCTGTAGGCTCCTTGCTTCCAGTCTCATACTCCGCTAGTCAGCGTCATCACGCACAGTTGGGAAGTCTGTGTACTGTACACAGGTGGCTGGCCAGGGAGGTTAGTGGGACTAAAGTATAGCTTGCATTCCTGTGCCCTGGTGTGGACCTCTGTTTATCTGGAGAGTATACCTTTGTAATTTGCACAAAGGCGCCACATAATTCTGGTGGTATGGACCTGCAGTGTCCAAGACAGTAGCCACTAGCCAAGGTGACTATTTAAATTTTAATTAATTAAAATAAGTACAATTTGAAGTTCAGTTTCTCAGTCATAGAAGCGACCTTGCAAATGCTTAATAGCCCCATGTGCTAGTGGTTACTGTATTGGACAGTGCAGATAAAGAAAATTGCCACCACTGCAGAAAGTTCTGTTGGACATAACTGGATACACTCTGCTTTAAACCGTTCGCTGCACAATATTCTACTGCGAGCACTCTTTAATGACAATCTAAACATGTCCCTCTTTTGCTTAAAAGCCTTCAATGATTTCCATTTTCATCAGCAGCCACTAGCAGGTAGTGAATTAAGTTTGTGGGTCACAATCAGTATTAAAAACAAAACAGCAAAATAGAATAGAATTGAAAGCACTAATGGATCTTTAGTATTGTTTTGTGAAAGTTTTGTTTCAGCTATATTTCTTTGTCTCTATCTCTATATTCAGGTGTCCACCTCCCTATAATTCAGTATGATGTTCCATATGATGTTCTACTTGGTTGCAATGGAAAAAGTCTAATTGTGCGTGGTGAACAAAACAGTTTGAAAAACATTGGCTTATGAAATATGCAGTCTGAGCTCCTTATCCAAGATGTAAGACCCTCTAGATGTGAATCCTCCCTAACCCCTTTTTAACTTTCAACAGTGTCTTGCCCTATGTTCCACTAATTTAGAACTGCTGGTGATTTCAGCTAAGATACCCTTTATCTGGAAGACTTTTACTCATCATGTAAGCCTGAGCTTAATAAACAGGAATCTTGCCTTCAACGCTCCAGGGCGGGCCTTGTGCCTTTTTTATAACAAGCTGAAGACTTCCGTTAACGGAGTTATAATATTGTAACGATTTATTTAGGTGTTCGTTGCTAGCACTATACTAAGTTCTTTCAGTGCAAGTATTATCTTACTCATCTTTGTATTTCAAAGGAGAAGCGCAGTACCTGAAACACATTAGGCTCTCATTCAGTAAATATTTGTATAAAAAAATTAACAAGATAAGGAAGGAAATATCAATCAGCTGTGCAGATAACCTAAGTGCATGACGATGGCTACCATCAGAGGGCGCCCGCGCACCCAAGCCAGTGCGCAGGCGCGCTGGAAGGGTAGGGGCCGCGGCGGCGGCGGCGGCGGCGGCGGCGGTGGTGTTGGCTGTGGCCGCGGGAAGTGAATGGTTTTACCCAGAGGGCCCTGCGCCGCCTTTCTCCGCTGGCACGAGAGCTGCTCCCTGCTCCTCCTCCCCGGCCATGGCGTTCACATTCGCGGCCTTCTGCTACATGCTGGCACTCCTGCTCACTGCCGCACTCATCTTCTTCGCCATCTGGCACGTGAGTAGCTGGAGCCGGGGTAGGGAGGGTGAGGCGGCGGCGCAGCTTCTTCTGGCCGCGGGCCCGCGTTCGAGGTGGTGGCTACGGTCGGCCGAGGGGAGTGGGGCGGGGCGGGGCCGGGGTGGTGCAGGCTGCGCTGCCCGGGGTCTACGCCCTCGGTCGGTAGGCCGGGGCTGCAGGTCCTGGAAGACACTAGGCGTGGGGTGGTTCGATGGATGCGCCGGCTGGGTCCCGACGCAGGCCGCTCGCGCAGCTTCTCCTCCCTCGCTGGGTGGGGCGGCCGCAATCCTGACGGGCCCTGCGGGACCCCTCTTTTGCAGGCGCGGACCTTGGGCAGGGGCGACGCTCCGCACCTCCGCATCCCGGGGGAGGCAGTAAAGGGCCCAGAGAGACGTTCTCCGTTGTTAGCGGAAATGAAGTTTTTCGACTTACTAATACAGGCTGACTTTCTTTTCGGGTTTCTGCAGGAGTATGACACAAATGTGATACCACTTTAGGTGAATTTCCAATCTGCTTTCCACCACTTGTTGGGTGATCTGCAGGTAGATTCACTGTTTGCAGATTGTTTGCGTGTGCACTTGCGTGCAGACTGGGTTGATTGCTTCGTTGACCTCATGTCCGAACTTTTTACCCAAATCATACTTTGACCGCCAGAACTTCTCCAGAGACGGTCTTCATGGCTACCTCTGTATTTTGGGTAACTTGATTTAGTAAAGATAGTTTTAATTAAGCTTCTCTAGGGAAATGTTTTTCCCTCCTTTTACTAACATACTGAAGGATAGAAAGCACATCCTTACTGGTCCCAGGAAGGAACAACTAAATTACCTGCGATACAGTTCTACAAGAGATTTTTAAGGAATCCTGTTCCTCTAGTGCAAAATTAAAAGCAGCCTTCTGGAAATCAGCATTCATTAAACATTTATATTTGCTTCTGTCCCCCTCTTTATATTCTAGTATCTTCTGGAATATTGGTCTTAATTTGAATGAGTGGGCATGTTCACTGTCATGTAAATTTTAAGTCAGGTTTTATGCCCATAACAAGGATTTGTTTATGGAACATAAAGGGACAGAGTTACTTAAATGGCAGCAGTGTCTTGTGCAAAAATAATCTCAAAGGTAGAGTGAGATCACAAATCCATTTCCTTTTGCTAAAGAGTGTGATTATGTTTATAATTGTTAAGAACTCAACCGTTTGTGTAGTGGAGAATGCTTATGTGAGCTGTTAAGTAACTGCTCCTTCAAAATGCTTGTCAATAGGATCCAGTAACGGGAAGAGCATTTTAGGCTCTTTGGTAAAAGAGCAATAAATGAAGATAATTTGGAATGCAGACTAGCTCCCGTTTATGCAAGCCTCTGATGAAACTGAAATGTGTAGTTCTCTTACATCTGTAGATGTGGATTTAAGTCACTTCCTGTTTGCTGGGTGCTCTTTGTTTTCTGATTGATGAGGATTCTGAGAGCTGTGGATGTCCTTGTTTTTACATTTTGAACCAGGTTGTGTTTAGCGTAAGGAAAACCTGAACTACACTTTTTAAAAAAATGGGTAATTTTAGCTTTGAAATGAATCTGTGCCTGGGTGAAGTAGATAATTTTAAGTCCTGTTTTAGAATCAAAAAGAAAAATTGATTGTACTCTACATATTAGTGGAGAGCTTTTATCCTTAGGAATTTCCTAGTGGTCCAGAGGATTATACATTCTTTGGGGACAGATAGAAAATTCTGAATAAATAGATTTAATTTTTCTATCTACTGTAAAACCTTCAGTTTATTTTCTAAGGTTGTTTATTTATCATAAGACTCATTTGGAAATTTTGAGTAGAAGCGCACAAAATTCTGTTTACATTAATCGTCATGTGAAGGATGTTTTTTATGCTGATGATTACATCTGTCAGTGCAGTCCTAATTCATGTGATTGATGCTCTGTGGAGGATAGGGTTGGGAGCACAGACTTATTTGAAAGCTAACAATGCAGAAGTCATTCCCTAAAGATGTGCATCAGAGTTGAAGTTATCCTCAATAGGGTGGTTTGGTATTTTTAGGGATTTATCTGTTTTACTGTGTTTGCACTTCTGTGGGAAATTTTGTGAACATCTTTGTCCAGACACACAGTCTTGTAAAAGGATTTGAAAACCGTTAGTTTAACAGTCTTTTCAGGAGAGTTTTTGAAAGCTAGTTTATAGTTCTCAAACAGAAACCCATTCAGCAACATACTCATTAAAAAGCCCTTGAAATCACCTGAAGAAAATGTACAATCAAAAAAAAGGTTAGTTTTAGCCCTGACTGGTATGGCTCAGTTGGTTGGGCATCTCCCCAGTTGGGTGCCTCCTCAGTTGGGCGTGGGTGAGAGGCACTGATCAACGTTTCTCTCTCTCACGTCAGTGTTTCTCTCCCTCCCTTCCTCTCTCTCTAAAAAAAAATAAATAAATAAATAAAATCTTTTAAAAAAGAATTTCTTAAAAAAAGGTTAGTTTTAAAACATAAGTTTTGTACTTTGCTATTAAATTGGATGTTGTTGTAGGCAAGTAATTGTATCTTTGATCGTGGCTCTTGAACTTGATTGCTAAAATGCGTGGGGAATGTGTCACAGCTAATGTCAGATAACTGACTAATAATGTCCATCAATGGTCAAAAATTAGTATCTTCTAATTGTATGCTTATATATTTTAAAAAGATTTTATCTATTTATTTTTAGAGAGAAGGGAAGGGAGGGAGGAAGAGAGGGAGAGAAACATCGAGGTGAGAGAGAAACATCCATCCATCGGTTGCTTCTTGCAGGCACCCTAACTGGGGACAAACTGGCAACCCAGGCACCTGCCCTGACTGGGAATCACCCGGCAACCGTTCGTTCACTTTGCAGGACAACACCCAGCCAACTGAGCCACATCAAATCAGGGCTGTATGTTTATATTTTACATTTATATATGTTAGGGATTATTAGCAGAGGAAAATGCCTTTTGGTGAGTCCTGTACTTTTTTTTTTAGCATAGAGCTATTCTTTTTCTTTTTTCCTTCCTTATCTTCAGTAAATATTGAGTGAACACTCAAGTATGTGCCAGGCACTGTGTTAGGCCCCTGGGCATAGCAGTGAAAATCTTTGCCTTCATGGAGTTTACATTTTAATGTTTGTTTATTTTCCTTCTATTCCTATTTAGTTAACATTTTTATTAGGTCAGGTTGGTGTGTTTTATGAAATTAAAGAAAAACTCATCTTTTTATGAAGCTAAGAACCTTAATAGGGAAGTCAAACAGCATGTTAAAATCTAGAAATACATGACTCCATTGGTTACTGGTAATATCGAGTAACACCATCACACATGATAAAGATGCTATTCGTAACCCACGAGAGGAAGGGTGGATTAGGTTCTCTGGCCCCCAGGTGAGTAGTGGTAGCAACTAAAATACCTCCGCCATATACTTGGTGCCTTTGGCTTTTTATTTTAATACCACAAAGTGGTGCGTTGCCCCTATTTTGATATTTTAGTATATTTTGACTTTGAATTTCTTTGTTTAGTGACCCTGCATGTTAAAGCCACGCTTCTCAAGTCTGGACAAAAGCATTTTTGCCATGCATTTTAAGTGGGTGCAGGTTTCTCTTCTCTGAACACATTTGTAACTGTTTCACCCATCATGCTGTGAGAAACTGGTCTTACCTGGGCTTACCCTTATTCAGTCTTTAGTTTGGGCACCAGATGAAATGACCCACATGTGGTAGGAGTATGCATAGGACTTGACAGGAGGTCAGATTGATCACTTTTATAGTGGCCTTGAACAGGGCTCCGCTCTTGCCTGTATGGTGCCTGTGGGTGAATTGGAACAAGATGCCTCTTGGGGCAGAAGAATCCTCTCTCCTGAACAGACAGAGTCTCTGGGTACAGAGCCTGGTGCAGAGCCCATGCCAGGGTGCTTGGCAGCAGGAGCATGGGCTGGCTAGGAGACCCCTGTCGTGGTCCTCTCCAGCAGGACCGCGTGGTGTTGTGGAATGCTTGTGCTATATCCCCGGACAAGTGACGAACAAATTCACGCGGAC
This sequence comes from Macrotus californicus, assembly GCA_007922815.1. Lineage (NCBI taxonomy): Eukaryota > Metazoa > Chordata > Mammalia > Chiroptera > Phyllostomidae > Macrotus > Macrotus californicus. Next base: position 21,743 of record VMDR010000947.1, read on the forward strand.
TAAAGGAATCCCGAGGAGAAAAGGAATGTGTGTGGCTGATCTCTCAGAGAGAAAAAAGCTCTTACTCTTGCCTGGACAGGCTTTTATTGATACTCTAGGTACATTACATCCAGGATGGTTCTCATTAACTATGCACAGGTTCACTTTAGGTGGTTATCATAACAAAAGAAAGAAAGTTGCCAGTAGCTTCAAAGAGAAAGGTCATCTACAAATGTAAAGGAGAGAAGGCTGGGCTATTTACATTCCTGCTTGGGAAGTGTAGCACAAGTCACAGTCAACATCTGCTGTCTCCATCCCAGATGAGGGAGTTTTTGCAAGAGCAAGTTTCAAAGCGGCCTAGGAACAATGCAGGCCTGATTCCCCATGGGAAACCTATCTGAGGATGTCACTTGCACACCACACGCATCTGGACTGCGTTCAGAACCAGAGCTGAGTCACAGGCCACATCACACACGAGTAGGTTTCCCATAGACCCCACGTGGCCTTTTGTCCTGCACAGAAACTGCACTCCTGTATGCAGTGGTCTGGCCATGGTGTTGAGTAATCCCTGATGTTTCTCTCTTCTGAGACCATTTCTTGCATTTCCAGATCGAAGCAGGACTTTGAAATGTATGTGTTCGGGCACAAATGGGAACAAATTGAAGCATGGGAGTCCATCTCTAGAGTCCCACTGAACACTGTGACAAGGGAGGGGCATGCCCAGATAATTAAAAACACTTCATCCTCACGGGCACAGTCTGGTGGGGGACACAGCCTAAACAAAAGTACTCTTCTCCAATGCAGGAAATACTATATTGGCAGCATTGTGAAGCTCTGTGCTGTTTGGAAATTAGATAGGCACTTATATCTGCCCAAGGGAGTCAGGGAAACCTATAGAGAGGAGTTGACAGAGGAAGGTTTTTTTAGGATAAAGAGGAATTTTGATAAATAGTTGTGGGTGGGGTGAAGATTATTTCAAGTCAGAATAACTTGAAAGAGGCATAGGAAAAAAATGGAAAATTGAAGATATTTGTCACAGTCGTGTCAGGTCATTTTAGTGGTAATATAAAAATATTTTCAGTTTAGATCTGATTCTGGTTCTGTATGCGCTCACGTTGACTTTGCTGTAAATCGGTACATGTAATGCTGGTGCACTTTTGCTTTTGTTTTATTAACTTTATTCAATTATTATTTGGTTATGGGGCAGATCTGTTGCTTCTCTTTATTAAAGGGAGAGATCCTAACTGTTTTAATTTCATTGTAGATTATAGCATTTGATGAGCTGAAGACTGATTACAAGAATCCTATAGACCAGTGTAATACCCTGAATCCTGTAAGTTACAGTATTGGATTTTTCTTTAGATTTTAAAACCCTTTTTGCTTTTAACTTGATATAATTTGAAAATGGCCAGTAGTCTCAGTAGCATGATATATTTGTACTTTTTGAAACATGCACTTTTAAAAAATATTCTTTTTCCTGTCCTGCTTGACTATTCTGACTATTATTAATCTGCTGGTGATCTTGTCAGCTGTCATACTAACATTCTTCCAATCTGCTTTTTACATTGTCGGCCAAAGACAGTTGAAAAGGTCAAAAAGATTAAAAGAGTCAAAATTGCATTAAAGGTGTGTACTGCTTTTTAGTTTAATGTTTTAATGCTACGTTCATTTCATGGGGAGGGTTAGGGCATTTGTATTTGTAAAATGTTCTGTTCGTGGTGCTCATTCATATGCCTGTCGAGGTTTATGATTTCATGAAATTTCATATTTTATGCAAATGCTTTCTGGCCCAGTCAAGTAGGGAAAGCTGTTAAATGCCTATACATTTTAAAAAAATGTTACAGCCATAGGCACTTCAATATTAAATTTTCGGTGCAGTATTTGGCAGTTGGTTAACATAAAATGACTTTAATAGGCGGTGAGATGATTTACCTGTTGTTACTGTGAGGGAGTCTTTAGTATCCTGTCTAGTTTTATCTTTGGTTGTGTCTGTTCTGGAATTAATTCACTGTTTCAGCTGATGTTTATTCAGAGCCTGTTCAGGTAGATAGCTCTGTTCGACCCTGAAACCTTGCAGTAATGCTGATCTCTGGACTCATCCTGCCACAATTTCGGAGATGGCAATTTGTATACAAACGTCTACGTAATTATTTTTAATATAGATCCACTCTAAATTTCTAAAACAGACCTAACTTTCATACGTTCTGAGCTCTAGTTTAATAATAATTTGGATCTCTTGTGCTTGAGGGTTCTCTCTCTATTTTTTTACTTTACCTCATTGAGGAAGATTCCTCATTAGCCTGTAGGGGTTTGCTTTTACCTAGTTGCTCAGAAACTGAAAGGTGTGTAAGTGGTGGGTATGTTTTCAACAATAGAACACGACAGTTCACCTTTAAGAATTGCTTCATGAAGGTGAGAACTTGTGTACGACTTCCGTCGTGTCAAACTATAATTCACTAGCTTGCTAGAGGGATTTTATTTGGAAAAGGGTCTGTAAACAGTGATTTTCATCTGGTGTGCCACAAGAATTTTTGAAACATGCACTACCTGACTATTTAGTTGGGGCACTGACCTCTTTTCTCTTAGATTGTCAAGTAAAAAAATGACAACAGTCAGCAGAACAATAGCCGTCTGCTGTGAATGAATCAAAATTATACCTCTTTTGTTAGATTGACAGAATAAATACGCTTTTTGGTGTGCCTCAGAAGTTTAGTAATCAGTTTAGGTGTGCCGTGAGATTAAAAAGGTTGAAAGTTTCTGTAGAGTTTGTATGCTACTTTATTGTTGTTTCCCAGATAAATGTAAATGATGGGATAGATTTCTAGTTTGTCTTTATTAAAGAACTGTCACAGTGTGACTTGAGTAGATACATTTAATAAAAGTATTAACTTACCCTCTGCTCTTAGGAAACAGGATGTGAGATGACGGCCCTCTCATTGGAAAGTGATGTTCATTGGGGACAACATTCTGTTGAAACTAATTGTTACAAAGAAATTTAGAAACTGAGATTTCTTCTTTGACAGCTGTTTAATAATAGTATTCTGTCTTCTTTGGCTTTTCGTTACTTCAGAAAAGCAAATAGCTGAAATCAGATGGGTGCCTTCCTGGGCTTTCTGGCTCCCAGGCTCTGAGCTGAGCATCCTTACCATCTAGTTCTCCTATTGGTACATTGTTGTTGTCATGAATTGGAGAGTAAACTGAGACCTAGTGAGATGAAAGCACTCAGCTCAAGGTCACACAGCTAAGGTCTAGCCTGAATTTGAACCCAGACAGCTTTGTTTTTAAGCCCAAACTCTTGTATTTTCCTAATTTCTTGTAAAGGTAAGAGGAACTAATTTCATTTTAACGTAAACCGTGATTGCTGGCTTTTCTTAATGGAAAGAAATTCTCACATAGAAAAGAAGTGCCTGAGACATACTGATGCTACAGTAGGTTCAAAGGAAGTTTTCCTGCAAGCACAGTTGTGCTGTGGATAGGGCGCCGAGAATTGGCTTAAGAGCAGTGCATCTGACAGTTTTCCCTATTAAAAATTTGTTTTGACAATTCTGCCAAAGTATGAGGGAAGACAAATATCATTATTTTAAAAATGTGAAACTTAACCGGAGAATATTATGATTTGCATGTGAAGTGCTATCATTTCAGCCATATTTGCATGAGATATTTTTTTCTGGATACTAGTTTTTGTGTAAATGTTAGTCCCTAAGTGGAATAATTTTTGTGCCACTTACGGGAAAATTTTGTCATTAAAGAATGATCGGAGAGGACTGGTTTTCATGAGAGGTGCATAATAAAAGTTTCTGGACTTTTTTTTGAGAAGGGGATTGTGGCCCTGGTTTCAAATTAGAGCTAGTGGAGTTACAGATAATTCTCACTCTTACCAAACTGTGTCGTTTCAGATCAGTAGGGATCATGCTTTCAAAATTATTCTCTGCCCGTACCTCAGCCAGTAAGTTCAGGGTGAAAACCTGGATGGTAATTTTTATTGTTCGATGTCAGTTGGCTTTTAGAGGGCCAATTTTAACTTTCTTTATTTAAAAGGAAAGTCCTGTAATTTAAACTAGGATTGTAAACAGCAGCTGTAGTGGAACTCCTAATAAAATGTCTTTTTTTTCCTTTGGTTTGTTCTAGTTGTAGTCATTGAGTTTTAAAGATTGCCTGTGGACATTTTCTTGTTTAGAGACCGTAGGTGTTTAACTTTGATGTTAAATAAATGCTGGCTGAAAGGTTCATGCTGTTTACAAATGTATATACTTAAGTTTGTAGAAAATATCTAGCTAGTGGCATGGATTAGTTGGTTTTACTGGGATTCCATTTAAAATAGTACTTACTGAAAACTTTTCTCCATATCTTTTCTCTATACCTTTAAACTGGAAAAAGTAATTTGGGAGACTTAGAAAATGGAGTGGAATATAGAGTATAACTATATTATTTCTGTAGCTATGGTTTCCCCTAAGGAAAGATCTGATAATGTTGAGGATTCATCTAATTTTAATTTGATAGGATGCAGACATTTGAGAAACTGGCCTTGCAGCTGTGACTTGTAGGAAGTCCTTTGGCTGCAGCTTGCAATGGAAGGTGTTGGTATTTTTATTTAACAAAGTCATTAGGGGTGAAATCTTTAGGATGAGAAAGATAACTTAGCATTAATTCTGGTCATTTTATAAAAAGCAATTTGCTTGAATTAATTTTTCCTTGCTTAATACTTCCTACTATCAAAAGATTTATTTTGTTCTTGAATAATGAGCTTCTTCTACTGGTCTGACCTGTCTGTAGCATTTCATTGGAAAGCAGGCTTAAAGGAACAGGAAGGCCGTGTAAGAATGAATGGAAGCTCAGGAACCGGGGGAAGTTTCAATTTCACGGGTCAGAACTCAGTCTTTTCCCTCCTACATTGCAGAAAGCACGTCGTTTGCATTTGTGCGTATTAGAGGTCTTTCCTCTCTGACTGTGCTGAGGTTATTGGCTGTTGGCTTTTCATTGAAAAGTTACACTGTGGTAATGTGATGTGATTCGTTAAATACTATATATATAGCATTCCTGGTTTCTTTTAAAGGCTTAAAAACACTAATGTATAAACTTCTAAAAGGGGAGTTTTGTTTTTGTGGGGTTTTTCAATATCATGTTGCATGTGATCAGATATCTCTTTTGTATTTTTATCATTTTTGAATGGTGGGAAGAAAAAGTATCCCAGTTGATTAGCAAATGACTGAATAATCTGGGTGATAACTTTGTATAATATAAACTATTGCTTTAAGAATTTGAGTTTTAAATTTTAGGTTTTATCTTATTTTTTTAGTGCAAGCTATATTCTCTGATCTGTTTGCTTATAATCCTGCTTTTGGTAAAAAGTTAAATATGGTAATGAAACTAGTAGCATCTTTCATCTCTGATTCTAAGAAAACAGTAATTTTTCATTATGGAAACTTGGTTGCCACCTGCTTTCCAAATTAGCAGTTGATTTTTGTCCAGGCGTTTTGCTAACTGACTGGCTTGTGTTTTCCTTCCAGCTTGTGCTCCCAGAGTACCTCATCCATGCTTTCTTCTGTGTCATGTTTCTTTGTGCGGCAGAGTGGCTCACACTGGGTCTCAATATGCCCCTCTTGGCATATCATATCTGGAGGTAATACTTAGATATACTTCTAATACTTTTCCTGCATTTTAATTATGCTGTGGTTAATGTGGGTATCTTACATGCGTGTTACCTAAATAAAAACTGAAAATTAGTTGGTGTTTATTTTAAAATCAAGTGGATGAGCAAATAACTGATTTAATACCTCTTATAGAGCTTACTTTATTGCTCTTCAAAGGGTTTTTAAAAAATGAGGTATAACTTACATACAATAATGTGCGTAAGTCTGAAGCATACAACTCAATGCATTTATACATGTGTGTGCACCCGTGACACCACTCCCCAGATTGAGATGTACAGCAGTTCCAACCCCCTGGAAGGTTCCCTTGTGCCCCATCCCAGTCAGTTACCCCCGTTCTTCCCCAGGAGAACCACTGACCTCTAATTTTGCCTGTCTTTGAACTTCATATAAATCTATATGTATAGTGTGTATCTAACTTCTTTCTCCATGATTATGATTTTAAATTTGGTTATTTATAAAAATAGGCATATTTCTTAACTTCTAAAAGTTCTGTCTGATCTATATAGAGTTAGAATTTTTTGTTTTAAATAGACGTAAAAGTCTCATTGCCCTCGATTTTAGGAAATACATACTGAAGAAGTGTTTAGGAGTAAAATGGTATCACGTCTGTAGCTGACTCTAAATAGTTAAAAAAGTATGCATGTTTAGAGGTAAAATCAGGAAGAGAAGGATAAAGCAAGTGTGGTGAGTGTGAACGTTTGGAACACCTGGGTTGAAGTGTTTATGTACCTTTTCTGTAAGTCTAAAATTATGTGAAAATAAAAAGTGAAAAATTTTATTTCCTTTTTACAGGTATTCTTCTTTTTCTTGGATTTCCCATAAAGTATAGAGTAGACCAGATGTGACTTGTTTAGCTGTCTTCTTCTGCTCATTTAGGGGCTCTAGTTTTAAAATTTAGATGATAAAAGGAAAGAACTCCACTTCTAACTAAAAAGATTCTTCCCTGTGTGGACCACCTCTTGTTGTAACAAATATTAGGGGAAAACCCTCCTTTCCATCCTGAAGGTTTGCTCCCTTTTGAGTGGCTAACAGACTGTGTTTGTTCCAGGTATATGAGTAGACCCGTGATGAGCGGACCAGGACTCTATGACCCTACAACCATCATGAATGCAGATATTCTAGCATATTGTCAGAAAGAAGGATGGTGCAAGTTAGCTTTTTATCTTCTAGCCTTTTTTTACTACCTATACGGGTAAGTTTAAAAAATAAAATGAAAATATGATTTCACTTTGCTGCCTACAAAGTTTGCAGGCATTACGATCTTAACACCTTAGAATCCACTTGAAGAATAACTCGGTGTCGTGAATGGTAGTAACCAGCAGTGACAGTGCACGCCAGCAAATTCACGCACATGGAATATGAATATGCTGGTAATCGCCAAGGCAGCCAACTGGCATGCTATCAGAGGCAGATAGTTTGGTCAGGGATGCTGCTTTCTAAGTTTTCAGACTCGCCCAGTGAGTGAAGGGCAGTCTTCATTCTCCATGGCAAAGTGATGGCATTGGGAGGATATTGCTTGGCGGGTCTGAAAAAAAAATCAGTCTCAAGATTATGTTTAATTTTTTCTCTGTCATTCTTCATAAACTGTATGCTCTGCCTTTTATCTTACGGTTTGCTTGACCTGAATGCGATGAAGGAAAGAAGTAGTTCTGTGTTACAGGATGGTGCAATGATCTGTTTTTCTCTTTTTCTAACATAATGGATTTCTGTCATTCCTCTAGGCTGGGGTGTCTCAGCCTCGGCACTTGTTAACATTTTAGGCTGGATAAGCCCCGAGCTGCCCTGTGCAGTGTAGGGTATTTAGCAGCATCCGTGCCCTCCACCCACCAGCCAGGAGCACCACCCCCCTGCTGCCCCCCCCAGGATAATAATCAAGAATGTGTCCTGTGGGGCAAAACTGGCCCTACTTGGGAAGCCCTGCTGTAAGCATGCTCAGGCGAGGTAGAATGGCTGCCTATTGAAACCAGAAAAGGACATTGTCAGGTGTGGAGTTACAGTTTTTCTTTAAGTGGTATGAATATACTTTTCTCATCTTATGTTGATTTATATTCAATTAGAGAGGGCTTTTCCAGCTGATTTTCAACATAATGAAGGCAATTAGCTGTATGAGATGAAATTGTTGTGATAACTGGCTTTCGTTCCCTCTCCTGTTTGTTACTTGAGGACTTGCTAAATATTCTATGGTAGGGTTACATTCATAGTTCTCTTCACATCACTTAAATTTCCATTGTAGAAAAGGATGCATGAAGGAGGGCTAGACTGGAATTTAGGGTAAAGTCATTCTTAGGCTTTTAGAGGTTACAGTTGTGAAAAAGGAGTATCCTTTAGTGTATCTGCAGATGTCGCTCATGTGAACAGAGGTAGTGAATCTCTTCTGAAAAGTGAAGTTCCATGTGTCATTCCAATTTATTGTCTTCATTTCTAAGGTTTCTGTAGCAACTGTCTGGAACAGTGCTGTCATATGGTAGGCTCTTAAAACATTGTTGAAGGAAATGAATGATTGGATAAATGGTAAATTGGAGGTGCACAGTGTGGGAAAATGTTCACCAGGAGATGATGGCACTAGGGCATTCATTTCTGTTTTAAATTGTCTACTGAGTTTGCTGAACTCCTTGAAACCATGTAGAGATACATATTTTGAAGCACAGTTTTCCCACCTCACTCTTTCTGTAGAGTTGTCTGGTAGTCCTTAAGCCTAAATCAAATGGGTATTGCTTTTTATTTTGTCTGTCCCACTTTTTAACCCAGCTGCTGTTGCCTGGGGCCCTTCTCTAATGGGAAAGTTCCTTAATTGATCATTCCTGTCTGTAAAATGGGGATAATAATAGTACTCACCTCCTAGGACTGCTTGGAGGATTCAAGAAGGTCATGCATAGAGATGACCTAATCTGGCAGGAAGCCAGCCCTTGGAGCTGCTCGCTCCTATTAATAGACCCAACTCCGGAGTAGTGTGCTGTTTTGGATTAAGCTTTCAGCTGTGCTGTTCTACTTGCTAAAATCGGAAAGGAAGTAAGGGACAACTATAGCACTTGCACCAAGCCAAGGCCTACCTTAGGCAAAAGTCCATAAATGCAAATTAAAATCATATTGTGAACTTGGCACTGGTCCTTTGTTTTCTGTGATGGTGTGATAGCACAGTCTCGCTTACTGTACAGAACGGGCTTTTGGTCCTCTTTGTTTTTGTAATTAGGGATGTTTGAACTAACAGCTTTTTTTTCCTTTTCAGCATGATCTATGTTTTGGTGAGCTCCTAGAACAACACACAGAAGAATCGGTTCAGTTAAGTGCATGCAAAAAGCCACCAAACGAACGGATTCTATCCAGCAAGATCCTGTTTCCAAGAGTAGCCTATGGAATCTGATCAGTTACTTTAAAAAAATGACTCCTTATTTTTTAAATGTTTCCACATTTTTTGCTTGTGGAAAGACTGTTTTCATATGTTATACTCGGATAAAGAATTTAAATGGAATTACGTGTACATTAATATAAAATGTTTACCTCTGGTGTTGACAGGTTTGAACTTGCACTCCTTAAGGAACAGCCATAATCCCTTGAATGATTGCATTAATTACTGACCGCCTTTAGTCCATTGGAAGCTTTTGGTTATAGGAACACGTAGGGCTCATTTTGGTTTTATTGAATGCCATCTAATTACAAATTAGCTGTAGATACCAGGTGCTTCTGATGAACTGAAAACAGATATCTGATCTGTAGGAAACTTCACGGGTTTCCTCATCTATCATGTAGATGATTATATACGGATACATTAAAAAATAAGAGCGGGATTTTTTCCATTTGACTTGAATATTATCCCTATAATTGCATGAATGAGAGATTTCCCCTATTTCCATCAGAGAAATAGACTTGCTTTAATTCTTAAGCGTAAGTGAATATGATATAAAAACATATGCTGAATTACTCATAAAGAATGCATTTAAAGCTGTTTTAAATGTGTTTTAATTTGTAAGACATTACTTAACTAAGAAATTGGTTATTATTACTTACTGTTCTAATCTGGTGGTAAAGGTAGTCTTAAGAATTTGCAAGTACTTAGATTTACAAAACTGAGTGAAAGAGAGCATTGTGTCACCGCCCTGCTGTTCCTTAGTGCAATACAATAAAACTCTGAAATTAAGACTGACTTTCAGTGCGTTGTTTTAAAGATTACAAGTAGCAACTTCATAAACTTGCTTAATCCACAGTAAAGGCAGATTACTGTCAATTGTAAAATAATGCAGTATTACATTGTCTTTTAATACCACGTCTGGATCTAAAAAGGAAGATTTTTAAATGACTAAGCACATTACCTTCTGTTGTCACTTGTCAGAATTCATAACCATTCATGGCACAGCATCGTCATTTTTCTTACCAATGTAAAAAAATTGTGGCACTAAAAATGTTCTAAATTTTTTTTTTCCTCTGGAAACAGCAGGTTTTAAGGTAAAATGACTTAATTTTTGCTCCTTCTTTGTAAGGCAGGTAAATTATGGCTTCCGTCTTTTCATAAGCATTTTTGTGCTTTATTTGAGATGAAGTTAAGACAATTGAAAATAGTGTAAGTAGTTCAGAAGCGTTGTAGACAAAGGATCGAAGAATGAAAACCAATACACAGAAGTTGCACGGACGATCAAGGGAGTTTATGGATATCTTTGTAGAAGTCTTACTCTGAGAACCCCTGACGTCAAGAGTGGATGCTGTTCACTCTGTTAGTGAAAAAGCGCTTCCTCACATTTGGGAGAGTAGCTGTTACTGCTTTGGGTTTGGGTATATTGAAGAAGAGGATGTAGAGCCAGGAGAGTGGGAAGAGTCACACCATTTCATAATGAGAGGCTTTAACGACCTTGTGGTTTATAGTCTGGAGGACACCTTGGATCTGAGTGTGGGTCCGCTCATGCAGCAGAGCACTGAGCGAGCTCTTGGGAGGCACTGAAGATTCATGCTCTGAATGTGAGCAGTCATTCAGTTTCTGACCCACCTCATTGTATCCGTGCCCACTCCTGCTTTTTCTTTCGTGTTCACAACTACTTTTGATCATGAGGGGCCTGCCAAGTCGTCTTTCCACCACATAGGTCTCCTGGGGCTTTCACAGTCCTGTCAAAGTATTTTCACAACCTTTGAAAGTTTTAACAAATGCTCTTTTTAATAGTGTATTTCAGAATATTCTCCAGGATTAATGCCAGGTTTACTGTTTGCAATTTGTGATAGCCACCTTCTCATGCTTCAAAAGTTAGGTATGTAGGCCCTGGCTGCCTAGCTCAGTTGGTTAGAGCATCATCCTGATCATCAATGTTGTGGGTTTGGTCCCTGGTCAGGGCACACAAAAGAAGCAACCAATGAATAAGTGGAACAACAAATCGATGTTTCTTTTCTTTATCTCTCTCATCCTCTCCCAAATCAATAAAAAATATAAAAAAATAAAAATAACTAGATATGTAGTGTCCTTAGCTGATTCCTCAAAGATGATCGGTAGATTCATCCATCGTGGTGGTAGGTTGTTAGTTCTTAGGTACGTAAGTGATTAGAACGTTGAGTACTTGGATGGTCTCACATCTACTCATCTCCCTTCTGTAGTGTTTTCTGCAGTAAGTCCCTTGCGAGGGAAAGCATACACAAAACATTGATATTTGACAATATCCCATTCACTTTTCCTTGCTTCAAATTTGATGTGTCCCCCCGCCCCCATGAATCTATTTTTGGATTGCCACGGCCTTACTTGTGTTACTTCTGCAGGTCCAGCTGAGGGATAGGTAGCCTGGGTTGTAACCCTCTCTAGCTTATTATTAAACTCCCTCTGCAGACAGCTGCTTATTTAACACTCTGTCCTCTTGTTGTGATTACTTTCATATCATGTGCTGTATCTTTAAGAGAGTTCCAACTCTCAGAAACCATTACTGTAACACTGGTTTGTGTTTGTACTAACAGCTCTTTGTTTCTATGGGAACTATAGATTCTCCTGAGTTCGAAAGCTTAGATAACAGATGTAGTCTGTTTAGCAGCTCTTCTGTTTGGTCATACTACTGTATCATAGCAGTATGTCCCTTTAGTACTAAAAAGGTATAGGGGTAGAAGCACTTGAATGCCGATATCTGAATTTTATTAATGACGGTTGATGATTTTCATAGTGCTTATTGGATTTCACCTGCTATCCCAGGGTAGAGAAGAGTCGGCTCCCAGGCTGTAGACAGACTGTTAATTTGTTTGAAATTTGAATTATTTTCCATGAGAAGGAGTGTGACAGGAAATGGCCAGACAACCCACTTTTGACATGGATTAGGAGTTACTGAAGCTTTTGAGAAACATCATGGTTCACACCATGGACTGTCAGGCCGACCAGTCAGGTTCAGACGCCCTGGTAACGGTCCTGCACAGAGCAACAGAGTACGTGGCAGCCCGCCGTGTGTCTGTCTCTCTCAGCCTGTTCAGTAGTTTCCATCTTGAGGACCACTCGTGCTAATGGCTCTCACAAGAGCTCCTCTCTGCTCCTCAAATCAACATTTTTTGGAAAAAAATATCAGCTAGTTGTGTAAAAATAAAGATGTAATATCTTTGAAACTAGCAAAGTGTTTTCTTTGGTATGACTCGTCTTGTCCTCCAGCCGTGTTTATGATCAGTGTTCGTGGAGTGTTACTGCCGTGGTGCCAGTGCCGACTTCTGCGTGCGTCTACCCCGCACGGAGCTGGCTTTGGTCTGAGGTGCGGCGGCATCGCAGCGTGGTGATGGATCGGGCCCATTCACGTTCTGATCTGTGTTTTCAAAGTGCACATCTAAGTTTACTTGTTTATATGGTTTAACACCCACAAACGTGCATCTCGGTCAGTTGTACAGTATCATTGTAAATTAGAACTTCTGTCAGCAAAAATAGTATGAAACAACATTCTTTTCAAAGGGAGAAGATAAAAATATTGATGTCATGTCTAGCTCTGGTCATAAGAGAACTCCTATTCATCCTTCTGGGGAACTAAATGGTAGTCTCAAATATTCTAACTTAACCTCTTCTGCTCAAACCATTGATTGGCAGTCATACTAGCAGGTAATGAGTCTCCAGTACTGGTGCTGTAGCTCAGAAGGTGGCTCTGAACTATTAATAGGCCAGGGTGATGCCAGGAGAAAAGGTGTGCTTCTGTTTCTGGGTATGTTGAACAGCTTCCTTAGAACAGTTTTGCTAAAGCTACATGTTTAAAGGGAGTCAACAGCTCCGCTGCTTGTTCTGTTTGGTGCCGACCATGTGAGGTGATTCATCTGTGGGACCAGAGTGACGGTTTTAGCCTACATTGATTTTATTAATGCAAGTTTCGGGAGTGAAGATGTAGTAATAAATACCTTGACATGGAAAAGAGTAAGTTAATTTTATTGTACAATGCTTTTTAAAAACATTTGCATTTCTTTGGTTGCCATGTTTGTGTATTCTGAAGAAAATGTCCTTTAATAACAGATCGATGACTTGGGTGGACCCTAAACCTGCTCAGAGGAGCAGAACGTAGTTAGCCGTTTGTGCTCATGGTTCGTTAAGATCTAAGTGAACCTTAAAGGTGCTGTACCACTGTCCAGAGAAGATGCTCTCAAGTAGCCCTGTCTTCCTACAGCTTGCTTTATTTTGCTTTTGTATATGTAATAAAAACCCTCTCAAATGTTTCCTTGTGTAAAATGTTTAATGGATTAATGGGTAATTGTGCGTGTGTTAATTTCAGCAGCTAACTTTGGCTTGACCAGGATTTGAGATGGTCTGTTTCTGTTCTCCCATTGTTTTGAGGGCTGTCCCACAGGCTAGGCAGAGAAGATACTTTCTAAGAATGCTGAATTTATATGTTATTAAATTTAATTGGACAGTTATTTTTGAGTGGTGCCATCCCATGTTTCTCTATTATGGAATAATAGGTATTTTTCTTCATTCTTGGTATTAAAAGTGTTTTAGTCAAGCATTTTAAATGTGGAAGGCTTAACTAGCACTTTCAGTGGAAATTAAGACATGTACTTTGAATATTCAATTGATTATAAAGGATTTGATTAGTCCATGCCAGTACTTTCCCTCCATTTTCTTAAGTGTTCATGAACAAGCCATACATTTGCCAGTATATTGGAAGAAAGCTAATACAAGATTTGGTCACGTCAATATCAGTGACTTCCTGAAATCTAATAGAATACTGTGATTTTAAATTGTAGTTGGTTGTAATACCAAAATGATGAGGAAGATCAATCTATGATTAATAGCCTCTACTTCAATAACATTCTTCCAAAACTTGACATTTGTTATGTTAGATAAGAAATCCCTAGTTTAAACATGCAGATACTGGTGGAATATGTGGGTTTTTTTCTATCCTCCTTAGTATTCTTATAAAACATTAAGTTTTAGAAGCAGTGTATAATGAGTACTAAAATATTGATTATATATTATGGTAAATACTGGATCTTTGGTCTGAAGTTCCCAAACAGCATTTCTAATTGGAATACTACGCAGCAGAAAGAAAGGAGCTCCTACCCTTTGTGACAGCATGGATGGAACTGGAGAGCATTATGCTAAGTGAAATAAGTCAGTCAGTGACAGACAAATACCATGTGATCTCACCTATAAGAGGAATCTAGTGAACAAAATAAAACCACCGGCATGGAACAGACAGAGGGATCAGAGGGGAGAGGGGAGGGAGATACTGGTGGAAAGAGGGGAAGGGACTAGACAACATGAATGAATGACCCATGGACATGGACGACAGTGTGGAAATTGGGGCAGTATGGGAGCAGGGGCAGGGGTTTGGATGGGTGGAAGAGGGCAAAGGGGGAAAATTAGGACAACTGTAATAGAATAACAATTTTTAAAAATGATTAAAAAATTATTCCCTAAGCAGTTCAGAAGCAGCAAGAGGAATGGGAGACAAAATAAGCTTTTTTTTTTTGCTAATAATACGATTATTTAAAAACTAAGTTTTGATATGGTGAAATTTACTTTGTCTTACGTGTAAGTGCCTGTGACCCCTGGCCCACATTTATGATTACCAGTGTCCAAGAGAGCCAGGGACCTACCTCATATGACATTGAAACCACTGATATCTGTGAAAACAGGTGGCTTTGACTATAGTCCAAATGACTGCTTTTGGTAGCTCCATGTTGAATTTAAAGAGAAAAAAATACTCAGTAGCATGAGGTAAGGTGAAGGCATGAGAGAATTGGAGAGTGTTAATCTACAAGTACTTGATGCAGTAAATGTGAAGGAGGGATTGAATTCATTCCGTGTAGTTGCTAGGGTGCAAAAAAATGTTCTGAAAACAGAGCAGCTGTCTGAACCAAGAATTCCTTGTCTCTGAAAATGTCCAAGCAAAGACTGGATAAACACCTGCTGGGGATGATCTGGTGTCGGGAGGGAGGGCCCTCACAACTGTGTGTCTATGAAGAAGGAAAAACGGGAGAGATTTTGAGGGGAATAAAGGGTGAAAGTTATTTAAATAATTTTAGGTTGGGTACTAATACCAATTTTCACACACTACTATGTTATATGCCACCCAGTAGTTACAAATATTAAATGAGGTCAACGTTTGGTAAATAATACGCAATAAAATATTTTTTCCATATGCTATTTCAGCATGATCTCCATTTCATTTCTAAAAAGGAAAATTGTATAACAATGTTTTTATCTCCTGTAAGAGATGAAAGAGACTCAGTGAAATTTGTCAATAAAAGCTTTAGGAATATCTGCACATACTCATTTACATTCAAGTTGGTAACACTGGTTCAAATTCTGTTAAGTGAACTCAAGTATCAGACATGGTCGTGTATGTGCTGTTTGAAATTCTTTTTATCTAGATACAGATCTTGATAGTGAGTCTCTCGATGACAGATGTGCAGCTAGTTTGTCCCGGAACTCATGAAGATAATTATATTGCTGGAAAGAAATGAAGACACGTTGAAACACATTGTAGAAAACTTAACTGAAGTGGTCGCAATGCTGGTAGGTACCAGGAGTCAAAACCATTTGCTTAGAACAGCTCTATATCCTTTTGGGGTAAGCAAGCGTTTCTCTTTTAATAAAGCTACATAAAGTGTGAAAAACTTGCTTTAAAAACCTAAAAATCAGATGGTAGCTTGAAATGAATGATAATATAAATCTGTAAAAATCCTTTCTCCCTTCACTGGCAGGAGCAAGTAAGATTTAAAATAGTACATGAAGCCATTCTTCTCGCTAGTGCATTTTCCCGGGGAGGGGGCGGGGGAAGACAGAGAAGAAGGCACTTTCTGTAGTAATTAGCGGTGGTGTAGTCAAGGAAATCTATTCCTTAATTTATAGAAGACCCCCCTTTTTTGCACTTTTGTCATGACAACTTGTTTGGAATAATTTTCATAGTAAATATTACAAGTCATTAATCTTAACAGTTAAATTTTTAAAAAAGTTAAATTTATTTAGGGTTTTAATAGCTTTCTAGAGGGTATTCTTATCCTGCTAATCATCTCATTTCACCTCATTATTGAGGAGTTGAATGGCATGCGCTAATGGGGAATAGCCTGTTTGCCACAGAATGCCGAGGTGACAAACTGACAGCCACACTACTGTGGGCTTAGTTCTCTCCAAGATGAAAGGTGCCAAACATGCACATACCTGTGTACGTGTACACATATGTTTGACCATGCATTTTGTTCCAAAGACAGACTTACCATCTTGAATTTGGAAGCACCACTTGAATTTAACATCATAAAGGGAGCTCTATTTTCAGAACCTGAGCAGTGAAGTGGATCCTGTGTAGACTGCTCTGTGAATGGCCTTACTGGGCACTGGGAATCAGGCTGCTGGGCGAATTTATCAGTTATCTTATAACTCACATTCGTTCCGCCTGGTTAGACGTCCTCCCTGGGAAGATGGACTGTCTAGCTCAGGGAGCTGCCTGAAGGCCAGGATTCTTTAGTGCCTGCCCCCAGTTTAGCTTTACAGAGCTACAAATAAAGCAAAAGCTGTAGAATCTTTTCAGCTACATGATTAATATATGATGTCCTTGCGTACTGCCACCACCGTGTTTTCTGAAGGGCAAAGTCAGCCCTGACTGGTGTGGCTTAGTGGGCTGAATCGAAGGGGCAACCTTTTGGCAACCAAAAGGTTGGGGCACATGCCTGGGCTGTGGGCCAGGTCCCTGACGGGACCTGCGAGAGGCACTCCTCAGTGTTTCTCTTGCACATCGATGTTTCTTTCTCCCTCTCCCTCTCCGTCTAAAAATAAATAGTCTTTCTAAAAAAGGGCAAAGTCAACGTGGAAAATGTCACTTTGATTATGGACAGTGAAAGATAGTGTCACTGTACATTTTTTGTACTGTAGCCGTTCGTCTATTAAGTGTTTTGGTGATACAGTGGGATCTTCATTAGAGCTTTGTGGACAAAAATCCAACCAAGAAACTGCTAAGTTTGTAGTAACCATCTCATTTTTCCAGGTGAGAGGATGCACTCCCACAACTGAATGGGCACAACCTGAACAGTTGCAGACCCTGAGAGAGTAAACTGGGAAGGTCAAATTTTTCATTCTTTTGTTTGCAATACTGTGAACTTTTCAACATATCCAGGTTATATTTAAATACAAATTTTATTATTTTGTAAACATTTTATTTATTTTTAGAGAGGAGAAGGGAGAGAGAAAGAGAGGAAGAGAAACATCAATGAGTGGCTGCCCCCCACTGGGGACCTGGCCCACAATCCCAGCATGCACCCCGACCGGGAATCGAACTGGCGACCCCTTTGGTTTGCAGGCTGGTGCTCAATCCACTGAGCCACACCCGCCAGGGCTAAATACAAATTTTAAAACATCAAAATATAAATGGGTGATACTTGAAAAATAGAATGGTTTGGATTTTCATTGCCCTTTTGATGATGCAAGGGGTTCAGAACCAGTTACCCTAAGATCTGCATCAGTGGTACATGGATTATTTTGAGCTAAAGGCAAGTGAGACCCAGTGGGCTCGGCAGAAACTTCTGCCACCCATCCCTCAACCTGAACTATCTAGACGGATCTGAATTAGGGGACGTTGTTGACAATAGCCCATCCACAGGTCGGGCAAACCACTGATCACTGAACACGTGATCTCCCTGCAGTGACCTTCTGAAGCCCCAGAGTGCCTTACCTCACCCCCAGCCTAGAATATATGCGTCATTTTCCATTTGTCTCTGAATCTCTCGTGCATATGGGGTCTCTGACTCATGTATGTGTAGTTCCTGTGTGCATGAAATTAAATTTGCCACTCTTGTCAATCTGTCTCCCATTGATTTGGTTATTCGACCAGCCAAAAAGAACCAGAGGAGGGGAGGGAAATTTCCTTCCCCCACAGTGCTGCATTCCACTGTGTTGTGTCCGTCTGCCCCCCTCACCCCTGCCGAGACAGCCAGCCTCCTCACCTTTATGGTCTGTATGGCCCCAGATCCTCGCAGGTCTCTCAGGCTGTCGATGGCTCGCTGCGGCGACACCGCGTCAGACAGGTAGAGGAGGAGGCATGCGGCTACTATCAGAACGTGACAGAGAGACAGCACGTCATTAAGTGATGGTGGGGCGCTTCACGTTTACTCGGACTGATGCGGGTACAGGACACGGAGTCTGGTAATGGTGTGGCGCTTTATGTTTACTCGGACTGATGCGGGTACAGGAGATGGAGTCTGGTACAGTTGTTTGAAATAAATTAAGAGACTGAGGCCTTAGTATGTGTTTTTGACGTTTAAATGACGATTTTAAATGACTGGTTTTATGGGAGTTTAACACTGGCTTCATTCTCTTGTTTTTTGTTGCATAGCCTTACTGGGTTATAATTCATATGCCAGGTGAGGATGCAGCTTAAAGTATACAGGTCAGTGGACCGCAGTGGGTTCACAGATATGAGCAGGCATCGCCAGTCAGCTGTAGGGCATTTTCGTCACCTCCAAAAAGAAGCCCTTAACCCTGTTCTTACCATCCCCCTACCATCCCATCACCCCTGCCCAAAGCAACCAAGAATCTACTTTCTGTCTCCATAGATTTGCCTGTTCTGGACATTTTATATAAATGGAATCACATGTGGGCCTTTGTGACTGGCTTCTTTCACGTAGCATGATGTATTCAAGATTCACACATGTGGTGGCATGTGTTGGCACTTCAGTCCTTTTTATGGAGGAACAGGTCATTATATGGACACATATTTTGTTTATTTTCAATGGATGGACATGTGGGTTGTTTCCATCTTCTGGCTTTTAGGAATAATGCTGCTATAAACATTCATGTATAAGTTTTTCTGTGGACAAATGCTTTTGTTTCTCTTGGGTCTACACCTAGGAGTGGAGTTGGTGGGTCCTGTGGTAACTCTGTGTTTAACTGAGTGAGGGTCTGCCCAACTGTCTCCCGTAGCGGCTGCAGCATTCTGCACTCCCACCAGCAGTGTGCGAGGGGTCCAGGCTCTCCGCATCCTAGCGAATGCCTATTCTCTGTTTTTTGCATGATAGCCATCCTAATGGGTGTTAAGTGGTTGCTCATTGTGTGGCTTTGTTTTGCATTTTCCCCGATGACTAGTGATGCTGAGCATCTTTTTGCATGTTTATTGGTCATTTGTATATTTTGTTTGGAGAAATATCTATTCAGATTTTTTTAAAATTGGACTGTTTGTCTTATTATTGAGTTGTAAGAGTTCTTTATATATTCTAGGTGAGTCCCTTATCAGATACATGGTTTGTAAATATTTTCTCCATTCGGTGGGTTGCCTTCTGATTTTGATAGTGTTCTTTGAAACAGAAGTTTCTAATGTCCATACTACCCAAAACTAAAAGGCATCATTGTTACCCAGGGTGGCATTTCATTACCTGTTGTTTTCCCTAACAATTTAGAAAAAGTTAAAGTTAACATATGGCAATTAACTTTGGTTTTCACACTTGTTTCCAGTGGATATTATTTAGAAGTCACTGTCAGTGTAACACCTGCATATGGATAACAAAACAAAACAAAACAAAACAAAACAAAAAACAAGACACAAGAATGCAGGTGCTGAGACTTGTAAACTTTGTTTTGAAGAATCCAAAACAATGCTGAAGCCCCACCCAGCCCCACCTCAGCTTCCTAGGGGACACAGAATTGAGGACCTGAAATGAACCAATGGGTCTTAGCAGACTTGTGCTGTGCTCTGTTTCATTTTCATACAGGGGGCATGCGGCCCAGAAACAGGATTTTGAAGTAAAAACAAAAAAAACAACAACTGAATAATGAAAATACATTTCTTACCAAGACAAGATCTTCCGATTCCTCCGTAACAGCTGAAAAGAAAGTAGAGTTTCGGAATTTGTATATTTTCTTTCCATCCCAACAATTACAACTAAAAACTTGTTCTTTCTGCCATCTATTTCGAACTCTATGCCTGGCACAGTGCCTTGCACACCAAGATTAGTAAGTATTTTTGAATTAATGAAAAGCAAAGTGCTTATTTGTTAGATATTCAAATACCTCTCTAAGGGTCAAGGTAGGCAAGGCCTATCTAGTGACCTCTTTAAACTCTAGGATCTACATCGGAGAGCTGGAACTTAGTAACAAGTACTAAATAGAGAGAAATTAGACTATTTTACCAGCCGCCACTTGGATTATCTTCCTCCCAGAATACAACCTCAGTGCTTATGGGACAAGCACTGTCCGTATAGTAACTCCTCGTGTATCTAAAGAGTACGGAGGTCGCGTGTCCCAGAGGGCTAGCGTGGGCTCTGGAGCCCCACTGCCAGGGTGAATCCTAGATCTGTCATTCATAAGATGTGTGAACCTAGGCAAGTGATTCAGCTTCTCTGGGCCTCAGCCTTATCACCTGTACAATGGGGACAGCAACAGTGAGGGCTGAGTGAGGTAACATCTGTAAAGGACTTGGACTAGAGCTTGGCACAGAGTAAGTTAACGTTAGCACTGGGAAGACATTAGCAATGCTGCATAACTGAACTTTCCAAAAAATAAAGATTAACCTGGAACGCAACAGAACTGTTTAACTCATTTTCAAAGACCCTGGAAAATGAGTACACACTTCCTAACTTTCTAAGAGGGTATGTTGAACCTAACTGGGTGCTGACAACCCATCCTGAACATCAGTTACTACACTTATTGTAGATGAAGCTGTGGGTACGTCTTGTGATAGGATGTGAGACAGAGGACCAGACCTCTAAAGGAGTCATGAACTTCCTTTCTACTCAGTGTCCCGGACGTAGGCCTGTTTCAGAGATGAGGGTCTACTGTAGAAAGGCAGAGAGAACACTGCCGTGGCTTCCTGCAAGACTGATGCTATACACCTCATGCTACCCCCATCTTTCCTCCTCTCTGACTGACTGATTCCTACTCATCCTTCAAAACCCAGCTCAAATTTCATTGCCCAAAACACCTCGCACCCCAACAGAAACCACTGCGGTCCTGTGTGCTGCCTCACACACACCCTGTGTGAGTCCCGTTGCACTTACGTGGTAGTGTTGTTAGCTGTGGGTTCCTTGAGGGTAGGGGCTGTGCTTCACAGTGTGTGTGTTTGGGATTCAGTTTGGGATGCAGTGGGTGTTATGGGGTGAATTGTGTCCCCCAAACGATGTTTTGAAGTCCTAATCCCTAGTACTGTGAATGAGACCTTATTTGGAAATAGGGTTTTGGCAGATGTAATCAAGGTAAGAGGAGGTCATTAGGGTGGGCCCTGATCTAGTCTGACAGGTGTCCTTATGAGAGGAAATACCATATGAAGACACAAACACGGGGCATCATGTGATGACAGAGGCAGAGATCGCAGTGATGTGGCTGTAAGCCAAGCAGCGCCGAGGCTTGATGGCCACCACTGGAAGCCGGGGAGAGGCGAGGAAGGATCTTGTGTCGAATCTCAGAAGGAGTGGGGCTGTTGGTTTTGATGTGGGGCTTCTAGCCTCCAGAACTGAGAGAAAACAAACTTCTGTTGTTTTAAGCTACCCAGTCTGCTGTACTTTGTTACAGAAACCCTAGGAAATAGTATATCACGGTAGGCAAGCAGTGTTCACTGACTTTATAAAATAATGAAAATGTCCAGGGACAGCCAGTGAGACAGCATCAGTGGACAAGACAGAAAATTGCCAGACCCTGTTTCTGAGGGGTGAACCCGAGAGCTGTCTAGCAATGTGGGTACTCAAGGGTGGCAGAATGGACAGAAAACTGTCTTTGTCATTGTTACTCTGCAACACCTGTGCAAGGTCTGGGATGAAGAAAAATTCCAGTCATCGGATGTAAAGATTTATGGGACCTGAAGCATTTAACATGCAAGGCTGCCCGTCCAGCTTTCTATCCTGTCTGTATTCTGTTTCAACATCAGAACATTTGATTTGCCAGAACCTGTTAGAGTGGAATTTGTTAAGCTTCCCTAAGCTTAGCTAGCTTAATCTCTGGAAACTTCAGTGGAAGCCTCTTTCAAAGATTTAGTTGGGAAAAAAAAAAAATCTCAGAATTGGTTTGAAAAATGGGTCCAAATATTGGAAAATATTTTTCATTAGCTACATCTAATTAATGCTATTTTACTTAGACTTAGAAAAATTAGCATAGACAACTATTCTAAAATTTCACTTCTATAATTAGTAAAGCAATTAGTAATTGCTTGCTGTGAGAGATGCTTTTCTCTAGAGAAAGTTTGCAAATACGGGCCATAGGATGGCTTCCAGTTCCTTCTCTACTCTGCAGGCTATAGTTCTCTGTATGTGGGAGGTGAGTTTGGCCACAAACAGGAGTGTTTCCTTAGGACCCTGCACTGGTTGGGTTTGCCTTCATAACAGGAACTACTGGCATGAGGCCGCTGAGCTCCAGGTTGAGGAAGAGAAGTTGGATGGGCAACTTGCCCTTGCCCTAGGGGCCTAAGGCTATGCAGTTACTTGGTAGAGTCCTTGTACTTTCTAGCTCAATGCAATGAGTTCAGGGACTTTAGAGCTTTTGAGGTACCAAGTATTTAATATCCTATCTTGTTCCAGAAAGAATTAAGCATCTTATTAGGATACAAAAAATATAATTAGCACATAGAAGGACCAGGACCAGCCCTCCCTGCTGTGTCTTACTTCTGGCACAGCATCTGCTGTTCTTACCCATAGCACCACGTCTCATCTTTGCATTGCTACTGTCTACTGCCAATTGTCACTCTCTTCTTTTCTCCAAGCTGCTTTTTCCTTCTCCCTTAGCCTCTTTTTCCCTTAGCCTATTTTATTGTTTTAAACCTTCACATCAGCAGGTTGTGTAGAGCCATTGACAAACAATGAGAGTCCCTCTTTCTAGTCCCTCTTTCTGGTAGCTAATTTCTATCAAATATAATTTTCAAGTCATATTTTTAAGACTGCTCATTGCTTAGAGATGATTTCTTTGCTGTCAATTTTTAAAAAAAAATTTATTTAGGTTTAGAGAGAGGGGAAGGAAGGGAGAAAGAGATGGAGAGAAACATTGATGTGCAAGAGAAACATAGATTGGTTGCCTCTTGCATGCCCCAAGTGGGGGACCTGGCCCGCAACCCAGGCATGTGCCCTGACTGGGAATGGAACTGGCGACCTTTTGGTTCGCAGGCTGGCACTCAAGCCACTGAGCCACATCAGCCAGGGCTCTCTGCTGCCAATTTTTAAAAAATTGACTTGCTTGCTGTCAGAAGCAACTGAAAGGCTGACCAATAAGCAACGTTAACATGAGAATAATGCACCACCCTTTTCGAGAGGGAGGGCCCCAAAATTATAACTAAAGGTCTAAGACAAAAGGAAAGGAAGAAAGCCTGTAACTCTACTCTAAAAACTTCCAAATCTACTCATTTATTATCCTTACTCTTCAAAAATAATAACAGCAGATTTCTGAGTGCTTGCTCTGTACCAGGTATTGTGCTAGTACTTTTCGTGCATTATTTCTTGTGATCCTTGCAACAGAAGGTAGGTAATAACTGAATGTGACCTGAGACATCATGCTGACTAGGACACTTCCATGTGATGTATGGAGAAAAAGAGCACTTACTGTATTAAGGTTTTCCGGTTATTTTTAAGGCAGATTGTCAGCGCCTCCATTATTTCACAGCAGCTGGCTATGTCAGGAGTCCCTCCCTCTGGGATTGGGTGGTGGTGAGTGGTGATCCCGCACTGCTGGTAGAGGCTCAGAAGGTTTGGGACTCTGTACTTTGACAGTTCCCCTCTGGTGCAGAAAACAAATATGTCCTGTATACCGTAGTTCTTCAGTTCCTCTGCCAGTAGACCAAGACACAGACAAACACATACAAAACATCACAAATTTAATTCCAGTCAAGAGGGAGCGTATGGAGTTACATTTCTTAATGCAAACTAAACAAATAACAAATGATAATCTGTAAGTCTGAAGCGTTTACTGATAACCTACAACAATATTGATGTGTCTTCAAACTAGGGTAAAAATCAAGTCTCTAAGCAGAGACTAGGATTTGAAATATCTGAAATGAAAGGTGATAAAATTAAACCTCACCTTATAAATCAAAATACTTTTTACTGAATTTTAAGATGAGTCAATTATATTGCTGTTCTTGAAAAAATATTTTATAATTTTTTTTTTGCAATTAACACCTACTATTTCAACAGTTATCATCCCTCTTGAGAAGGGATGATAGCACTTTTATTTTCCTGCTTTCTTCTCACAGAACCAGTCATGTTTGCTGCTTTCGTGTTCCACCCTAAGCATGGCATGTAAAATCTCCAGCATGGCCACGGTGCCAGAGCTCTGGTGTTCTCCCTAATATTCACACTGTGCCACGCCATTGTGTGTTTAATTTATGCCCTAGGTCCCTAGGAAATAAAGCATTAGAATTATGCAGCTTAGTTACTTTTACTATACTGAAGGTGATCTATACACCAGAACTTACTTTCTTTTTAGATTTTATTTATTTTTTTAAAGAGAGGGGAAGGGAGGGAGAAAGAGAGGTTGAGAATCCATTGGTTGTCTCCTGCATACCCCGAACTGGGACCTGGTCCGCAACCCAGTCGTGATCCCTCTCCGGGAATCTAGCCAGCTGACTTTTGGTCCACAGGCTGCCCAGCCCACTGAACCACACCAGCCAGGGCTACACCAGAACTTTATTATGGCAGTATTCACTGTAGAGAATTTGGTTCATAATGAAAGAATTCTGGTTGATCTGAGCCTCCTCTCCCTCCCCGCCTCCTAAATCCAAGGACATTAGCTATTTAAGTATTATACAAAGTGCCTTTGATCATGAACCTCTAGATTTGCACTTGAAATGTGACTAGATTGAGATGTTTTCTAAGTGAAAAATACATATCTAATTTCAAAGATGAATACAAAACACCTCCCTCATCAATACTTTGTTTTACAATAAACACCCATTGAAATAATACTATTTAGGCTATGTTAGGTTAAATAACATATATTATTAAATTAATTTCACCTATTTTTACTTTTTTACAGTGTCAACCAGAAAATGTGAAGTTACATATATGGCTTCTATTTGTGGATCCCATTATATTTCTTACTGGTCAGGGATGCTCCAGATAATACTGTTACCTTGGAAAATTTCAATCACACGGTGGTTTTTCAAGCTTCCCTGGAGAGGGCTCTGAGGAGGAAGTGCAGTAAATGCTGAAGGAGGCTCTAGGTCTCCCTGCACCAGACACGTCATCTGGTTTATATACTGGATTCCATTGGAAAACGAAAGGTTTGGTAAAATACTGGAAACCCCTTTTGTAGAAGATACTAAATAAACAGGGCTTTCCAAAATGTGTAAGACTGGTTCTTGGACCAGTGATTTACATTAAATGTTCTCCAAATGGAAATCTTTTACCACGGTGGGTGTCTCTAAGTCAGAAAATGTTTACAAATACTGCGAGGGTCAAGTAGTCTACTAGCCTCTTTAAGTCCTTTTTGGTAGGTAAGGAATAAATTAGAGGAAGTACATCAGCAAGCTGATAGTCTAAAACAACCAGGAAGAAATTTTAAGATTTAAAAAAGTCTATACTGGTCAGAATCAAGCAATATTACATTTTTATTCTGATCAAACGACATTGATAGGACTAGTAGCCTTGACAATTCCAGGCTAACTAGAATAAGATATTTCGAAAGTCGGAGTTTTTTAGTATCATGCAACAGTATCATTGTATTACACCTACCTGTATCTTTTTGGATATTTCTTCTAATATCTTTAAATTTACAACCTATAAGTAGTAATAAGACAAATGAAAAAGTCAGTTTTGGGCCATATAACAACAGGTACACTTTAACACAATGCAGCTACTTTAGAAAGTCACTCCATATGAGCGTTTACATATTTCATTTCCGTTTTGAATGTGAATTTCAGTTTCTTCTATTCTTAGGAATATAATCCAGGGATTTACAGGTCCCAGCTGAAGAAACTCCTAATATAAAGTTTATTTGTTCCATGTCCTTTCCATAACA
Source organism: Macrotus californicus (assembly GCA_007922815.1). Taxonomy (NCBI): domain Eukaryota; kingdom Metazoa; phylum Chordata; class Mammalia; order Chiroptera; family Phyllostomidae; genus Macrotus; species Macrotus californicus. The sequence goes on from VMDR010000947.1 coordinate 47,711, forward strand.
AGTACCTGGCTACAGTCCTCAGCCTCATACTGTACTCAGTATTGAAATTAGATGAAGATGGGTAAATCAGAAATACAGAACTGTAAATGTGGATCTGGGAGGGTTGAAGAGTGGTCTGTGTTCCTTTATCTATGGCCACCATAAGGCCTCCCAAAAGTGAGTTCCCTATGCTGAGGGCCTATGAAATTCTAATAATACAGAGAATAATGTGTTAGCTGACCAAACAAACAGAAAGCCTTTAAAATGATCAATAAGAAGCCAACTGTCATGTTACCCACCTGGAAGAGCACATAAACCAAGAAACTCAGAACAATTCACTGGTGACAGGGGTAGCCTGAAAAGAAAAGAAAATTTTGTTCAGTTCAGTTTTTAAAAAGTTATAAATGGAAATGCAATGTAACAAATATGTGTGCTCACCACTGAACAAGGGTGTTTTAAAGGTTTATTGTAGCCATGAAACAAAAATTCATAGTAAGATATCAATGTATTGGTCACAAAAAGGGAAGTTTTGAAACAGAGACTTATCATTTGCTTTGTTACAGTTTAAGTCCTAAAAACTGGCAAGACTAGAATGCCTTTATACCACTAGGTATAAAGGGTACTAAGTCACCTGAGATATTTGGTCTTAGTAACCAAGCTGAAAAATGACCATCTGACAGTTTCCTGCCCAGCATTCATTCTGCTATTTTAAGATTTCTTTGTAGGACCTCCTTAAACAGATCAAATTTCATATGATAAAAAATTACAGGCCGCCCATTCTTTGTTGTAAGAGATTCTGGTTAAAATGAAATAATTTTTAGAAACCCTATTCCCTATTTGCAGCACTCAGGGCCGAAGGGAGCAGCAGCTTACCTTACTTGCAAGACAGAAAATGAGTTTAGAGGAAAACAGGGGGAAACAAATAAATACCACCTGACTTTGAAAATTGGATGAATTTTTTATTTTAAAAGGGGGGTTAGAAGGGACAATGAAAGATAATTGTTATTTGATGGCAGGATAAAAAACTTCAGGGACAACACAGTGTTTTTCTCTTCCTACAATAGGGAACAACTTTCTTAAAGAAGGAGATTATTACATTTATAAGCAAGAAAGAATTTGGTTGCTGGTTGTAGAGAATCTGGTATAACCATTAGTCACTGCCAAGATTTGGAACCTGATTTTATATAGAGACATTTGTATTTGTTACTGTATCTATGGTAATGTGGTTTTTTTCTTAAATGGTCTGCTGACAGAGGCATTACTGTGGAAAGCAGTTCTAGGATTTGAGTAAATGATAAATGATTTAATATCTTACCCTGTTTGGTAAACGTGCGTACCTTTGGTCATAAAAGAATAAATAGGTTTTGGTACTAAATGGGAGATCGTTCCAGTCCAATCTCAACTCCTTACTTGTTTCTATTGTGGTCTTCTCAATGTATAAAGGACTCCCCTGCCCCCACCTGCAAAAAAGCCTAATTCTATCACAGATAGTAAGTAAATCATGGTGTGAGACAATCCTGTAAAGATTAGAATTATATAATCAGTGGAAGAGAGTCATTAAATATTTTCAATATGTTCTTCATGCTACAAAGATTATGACACACACATCAAATATTTTAGCTCATCATTGATCACAAATGTTAACATACCATGATATCTGAATTGGAGTCTGTTCATCTTCAATAGGCTCTTCATCTGATGAGTCGAACTCACTTGTTTGCAATGAACTAGGCTTCAAAAGAAAACGGTTATGTTAAATAGCTGTAAAGAATATTTACGTATAGTGTTAGTATAAATGATCTTTGCTTAACAAGCACTGAATGCATATTTGCAATTTATTCAATTGGAATATCGGAGAGATCAGCCATATCAATACTAAATTACTGCAATTTACCATCCTATTAATAATTAAGCACTTTGTAGTAGAGAGTTGGATTGGGGATCAAGAAACAGGGCTTCTGGTGTTGGCTCTGCCATTTACTGTATAAGGGATGTCAGTGTATTCTGGATCTCAGTTTTCCACAACTACACAGTGAGATGTATTCATCCCTTCACAAACATGTCCTGGGCACCTTCATTTGCCAAGTTCTGGAGAGCAAAGATCCACAAAATAAAAAGCCTACCTTTGGAATAGTTGGAGACACAAATGTGTGTGTGCACGCACAGATTGCAGAAGAAAAACTTAAGTGCTAAAAGGAAGTATAGTCTGCAGTTTAGAGCAGAAAAGGAGTGAATGACTACTTGGGAAGCTGGAGAATGCTTCACAGAGGTGATGCATTAGCTGCGTTTTGAGGAGTGAGCAGGAGGTTTCAGGCAGGTAGGGGGAAGCTGAGGCTATTACGGCAAAAGGAGAAAGGGCTTGTTTATTTTGAAACTGTTATCAGAGCAGAGATGAAGCTAGAGAGAGATGCAGTTTCACCTGCCCCATTTATCAAAAAATAACCCCCATGCAGCCCCATGGTTGGGTTGGGGTAGGAGTAGAGGTGGGATAATGGGCCCTCAACTTTGTGAGTCACTGGACTAGAGAGACTGAGGTAGACTGGGTGTGCTAAGGAGTTGGAACTCAATCCTGTAGGCATCATTTCTACATGGAAGACTTGGAGTTTTACAGGACCAATCAAAATACACCTTTCTTCTCCTTAGCTGGACACAGGAAAGGCAAATGGAGATCAGCATGTGAATTTTATTACTGAATGTCATATGGCTTTAAAGCAGTGATCTGGTGGGCCTGTCAATTCTTCAGAACTGGATTTCCCAGTCATAGGCAGTCAATGACAACCCAGGGCTCCTGGGTGGCAGAGAGCACTCCAGAATGGACTCTGCAGAGAGGAGGGAAGAAAGGGTTGAGCTACCTGTGTTCAGCTCTTCCCTAACTTGAGGATTAGATCACTTGTCCCCTGTGGGGACAAGTGGTGAAAGAGGTCATCAGTAGGGAAGGACAGCTGATGTCCCTCCCCATGATAACTTGGAGGATTAGTAAGGGTAACCACCTAATGACCTTTCTAGCACTGAAGCTATATTCTGTAATGGTCTTGTTTGTTATTTCAGGATTACATTATGGAGCCAAATTGGACTATGGATTTGAGTTGCTTTGCATCTATCTGTATTATGATTATCAACTCAACTCAAACGAAGGACCTTAGTAAGTTGTCAACCTTGGTGGCAGGTGACATGAGTCAGGTGGGACTTCGGGTTCTTGCATCTGTTTTTTTTTTAAAATTTTATTTTACTTCTCTTTAAAGCAGTTTTGATGATTCAAGATTTTCAATTTGTGTGGCCCACTCTCTCAGGCTCTCCCAGACAGGTTTACAAATCCTAACACAGTTGGACGTTTCCACTCGCCAAGACCCAGGGATTCTGAACCTCAGGGAAAGGCACGCAGGGCCAGGTCGCCCTGGGGGATGGTGACAGTGGGGACAACACTCAGAAGTGAATGTTGGCAATCGTCGTTCATGAAAATTTCCTCGCCCACGGCAAGGACTGCTCCCCACAGGGCACAGCGCAGCCCAGTACATCCTTTGGAGGTCGACCTGGCAGTGATAGACACACTGAAACACTTAAGCTCTCTAAGCCTCCGTTTCCTTGGTAAAACGGGGCTAAGCCCTCTCTGGCTGGCAGGGCTGTCATGAGGCTTAGGAGACTCCGCAAGTGACAGCACACAGCCCACAAAACGCGCACAGCAAATGTCCATCTTCCCTCGTTCTTCATCGACCCTGTTCTTTCGCAGCCATCACTCTCGCGGGTCCCGGGAAGCACCACCTCCCCTACCCAAGACGGTTACTACGCGAGTCATTCCGTGACCAGCCCCGGGCTGTCCCCGGGCCCAAGAACCAGAGAGCACAACAAAACAGATCCAGAATAAACTGACATCGGTTACACTGTAAGTGGAAGAGCCAACACCATAAGCCAGGCTGCTCACGTCCCTGTGTCTTCACTCCTCCAAGCCTCACCCCGACTCACCGGCTTCATCGCTGGCCGCCCCACTTCGTGACCGGCTAACTTCTCCCGGTTGCACCAGAGTCTCTGCGGCCCCGCGCCGAGCCCGCCCCTCCGCTCAGCTCATTGGTATATCCTTTTGTGAGGTGGGGCGCGGCGTCCTTTAGGAGCCAATCACACTCTCGCCCTTTTTGTTTCTCCGCCCCCGGGTGCCCTGGTTCGGCCTCTAACCGCTCATTGGTTTCTAGGTGGCCTTTGAAAGACGCGCGGGAGGAGGTTCCTGTTGAACTTGGATTAGCCAGTTACGAGGATGGAGAAGGCGGGGAGTAGGGCTCAGCGAAAGGGTTTAAGGGCAGTCCCAGCGCTTTGGCAACGCTGGGAGCTGAGCTTCCTCCTGGCAGGGTTTCGAAGTGCTATTAGGGTAGGGAATTTTGTTCTTCTTTTAAAAAAGTTGTTTGAAGGGCGTGGGAAGGCGGGGCCCTGCCCTGGAGTATCTTATGAAAACACATCACATCCTGTAGACTTTATCATTATTGTCATATCTAGTCATACAAATACCATGGAGATGGCTAAAACTCTAGATACCTCGTATGTTTGATATTTTATGTTCTTTACTATTCTAGGATCTAGACAGGTTAGGGTGTAGATCAACCTTCCTGTTCACTAAATATGAATGAAATAATTTCGTATGAAGCAAAGGTAAAAAGTTTCCAGATGGTTCCAAGCACCAGTATTTCTTAGCTAATCAGCTATAATCTTTCAAAAATGTGTTTGATTTTTCTCTGCCCCATTTTCCAGTGCCCATTTTGCTTGCCATGGGGAAGAAAGTCACTTGGGGCCATATTACCTGCAGATCTGACAAAAATATGCAGAAGTTTCACCTCCCAGACTCACGTTGTGAAAACTGATTCTTCCTAATAGCTGTATTAGGAAGAATAGCTATTAGGAAAAATTCCTTAGTGAAGAATGTAGCACAGTTTGTCTTAGAAACTGCATTAGTCAGTTTTCTCCAGAGAAACAGAACCCATAGGATATATACATAAAGAGGTTTATTTTAAGGAATTGGCCTCCACAATTGTGGAGGCTTGGTGGGTCCAAAATCCTGTGAGAGAGGCTGAGGGGCTGGAGACTCAGGGAGGAGTATGGTTGGAGTTCAAAGACAGTCAGTCTGCTGTAGAACCAGGACTAGTTGATTTTGCATATGAAGTCCAAAGGCTGTCTGATGCAAAATGCCCTCTTGCCTTTCTGTTCTATTCATGCCTTCAACTGGTTGGATGAGGCCGACACACATTATATAGGGGAGTCTGCTTTATTCCAAGTCCATCCAGTTTAATATTAATCCCATCCAAAATATCCAGAATATAATGCTTGACAAAATATCTGGGCACCATAGGCCAAGTGAATTGACACAAAATTAGCCATAACAGATATATTAGACTTGATTCATCCATTTATTCAGTAAATCTTTATTGAGCACCATCTGTGTCCTACGTACTATTGAAGTGCTTGGAATACTGGAGTGAACTCAAAGTCCCTGCCTTTATGTGATTCACATGTTGTTGGGGAGATAGGCAGTGATATGTGCTGTGAAGAAAAATGAAAATAAGTGGAGCCTGATAAGGATGCCATTCTAGACATAACAGTCAAGGACGGCATCTTTGAGGAGACGTCCTTTGAGAACACCCAAATGAAGAGAATGAACCGTTTGAATATCTAGGAGAAGAGCTTTCAATCTGTCTGAAGAGTAAGGAGGTACAAAGCCCCTCAGGTGGGAATATAGTAGGTGTGTTCAAGGAACAGCAAGGAGGTCAGTATGGGAGAGGCTGACTGCAGAGTGGAGAGTGGTGGGAAGTGAAGCAGGGCCTCGTGGTAGGCTTAAGAGCTTCTTTTCTGAAGCATTCAAGAGAGGGTTCAAAGAAAGATTAGGACCTGGAATCTAGGTGAGGTAAGTCAGATCTCTGTATGACGTGGGAACGAATGCTCTCTGGGTGGGTTTCAGCACGTTGATACTCCCTCACGTCCTAACTCCTGCCTTCTCTCCACTTCTCCCTTTAACCTTCAGCATCAGGTGTCTTTGCCACCCTCCCGCCTCGGAATTAAGACCCAGCCCCTTCAAGTGTTGTGCAAATTCTGCCTCTCTGGCCTCAGGTGGAGTGAACAAAGTCTCAGTCTGTTCTAGCTCCTGCTGATTCCGCAGAGGAGGGGAAGAATGAACTCTGGTCCCATGGTAGGAAGGGCGTAGAGGGCTGGGTAAACTGGGATATTTCAACTTCTGTTTGTTTTCTCCAACAGGACCGTGTCCAGGCTTGCTCTTTCTTTACCCAAAGATAAACACATTTCACCTAGGCGATAGAGGGTTTTGTTGTTGTTGTTTTGTTTTTTAAGTTTGGTTCAGGAGTTGGCAGACTTTGGCCCATGGATCAAATCCCACAGGCCTGTTTTTGTAAAGTTTAATTGGAACATAGCCATACTCATTTATTTAAGTGTCTATGGCTGCTTCTGGGCTATAATGGTAGCATTGAGTAGTTGCAATGGGGACTGTATGGCCTGCAAAGCCTATACAAGTATTTACTGTCTGGTCCTTTATAGAAAAAGTTTGCCCACCTCTGTTACATGGTCTGTGAGGCAAATGTATATTTCTTCTAATAACATAACTTTAAGTCTGCTTCTTGCACAGAGTTTTGGCTTTATTATGCCAAAATGTTCTTCTCTGCTTGGCTTGGTCCCTATAATATTGAGGGTCCCACATAAACTAACAGGGCTTCTCACTGAGCCTTCTGGTTAAATGGCATCATAGTAACCTGGTTCCTCTCTAATTCCAAGGTTCTTCTTTGAGGAAGAGAGGGAGCTTAAGTTCAGCCTGCCCCACCTGTAGTCTTCAGTTAATTTTTTGACGTGTGACTCATGGCTGTTAACAGAAATGTATGTGGTCAAAACAACGTGGGGGGTTTATCCAAACTGCCAGACAAAAAAGTGTTAACACATGTTCACAGACAGAGGAGTGTTCTGAGAGATACTGAAAGAGAAATGAAGCATGATAGCCATCAGTAGTTGTACTTGGGTGTGTGTTTTACAACAGATCTGTATTTAAAAACATTTTAGTATTAATACTAATGGATTTGACACGTGTTAGGTAGAGAACAAGAGAACACTAAAATCTTAGTGTTAAATGCAACTTGGAGAGAACATACTTCCTCGTTCTTGACCCAAGAAGTTTAAGAATTTCTCTTGTGATGACCATCAGGTACAGTGTACGACATTTGCTGCAGACGTGTGCTACTTTCCCGTGTTTGTCTCTTTGGAGAGTTGCCCCCTTCCGATTTCTTGTGGTCTTGTTGGGCATGTGCCTGAGACCAACGTATTCATGTACGCTATACCTCTGGTCACAGTTATTGGTCCAGGGAATGCATGTGACCCAAACTGGACCATCCTTCCTGGTCTTGTGTGTTTTGGTTGCCCTTTTTTATTATTATCTATTTTTAAATTTTAACTTGAAATAATTTCCAACTTACAGAATCATTGTAGGAATAGTACAAAGAATTCCTATTATCCTGCATGCACATATTCATCAATTGTAACTTATCCTTTCTCTTAGATCATAGAAGTTGCTTTTATTTTCTTTACCTTCCTAAGGTTTTGGCTTTACTCCACAATAATGCTGAGTTCTATTTGCCCTGGATAATTAGAATAGATTGTAAAATGTATTTAAAACATTACTTACAAAGTTAAAATGCCTCTGGTTTTCTAATTGGAATAGATTGTGTTTTCTATAACAATTGTACTCATCCCACGTGCTCTTCTGCAGTGTGTCTTTGTCTTGCTTTATCATGAGGTAGAGTGTGATACTCCTCCTCTCAAGTATGGGCTGGCCTTAGGGACAAGCTTGATGAGTAGAACAGAGCAGAAGTGACCAATGACAAGCTCGATAAAATTTCATACCCATTAATCAGAACCCAGATCAAGAATTAGAACATTATCAGCTCCCAGGAGCCTCCTTTGTGCCCTCGCCCACTAGCCCCCACAAGGTTACCACATTTTGACTTCTGACACTATTGGCTAAGTTTGCTTGCTTAGGAGTTGTAATTTTGTGTGTGGCCTCTTTTGCTTAGCTTTATGTTTGTGAGATTCATTCATGTCATTGTGATGTGTAGTTGTACTTGCTCATTTTCATGGCAGTATTTCATTGTTTGAATATACTAGAATTTATCTATCCAACCTGCTGTTGATAAACATTAGGTAGTTTCCAGCATTGGGTTATTATGAATCGTGCTGCTAGAAACATTCTTGTCCATGTCTTTTGTGAAACATATGTATACGTTGCTGTTGTATATGTACTAGGAGTAGAAGTGCATATGCTCATTCTTAGCTGATACTGCCAGTTTTCCAAAGAGGTTACACCAGTTCACACTCCCACTGGCTCTGTGTTAGAATTCTAGCTCAACATATTTGCTAACATTTGGCATTGCCTGTCTTTTTCATCTTAGCCATTTGGTGAGTGAGTCATTTTACTTCAAAGTAGCATCTAATTTCAAATTGTTGAAAGACTAACACTAATCAGTTGGATATTGGAGAGAATCAGTGGATACCATTCTTTACGAGGTAGCAAAAGGTTACAATTTTTAGAATTTTTGGAAAATGTTCCTATATTATGTATTAATTAATATGTGTAAATATTTTCCTGCATTATTTTATAGTTGCAGGTGTTATTGGATATATATATTTTGGGGGTTCATGCCTACTTTTGACCACAAAACTACTGATGTAAACTGAGTGGCCCCAAGTTAAGAAGGTTCCCAAACTCAGACCACATCAGTGAGCACCCTGTGATGGAGAAACATTTAAGTTCCCCAGCTGTCATCAGCTTGGGACTAAAATTAAAGTCAAAACAACCATCCTTTTTGAAATAACATTTCTCTGGTTCTTTGTCTATCCACTCTGTGGCACTGCAGCCCCTCTTTTCCTTACAGTAGTTTGATGGTCCTCACAGATGACCTCCTTTATGCTCCCAGGTGCAAGAGCAGGCACCACTGCCCTGGCTCTCCAGCTCTTGCTGACTGCGATCGTGGCTCCAATCACTGCCCGACCCCAGATCGTGCTGACACTGTGCTGGCACCCACTGAAGGTGCTGTACCAACCACCGATGTCCCACCCAACTGCTGTGCCCACTGCACCTTCTCTGTTGCTGCTGAAGTTGCTGTCACATGATCTTGCTAACCCTTGCATCTTTAATGTCCTGTCCCATGGACATCTTAATGAAACAGCTCTTTTTAGTTTCACTGGCTTTTTAAAGCCATGGGAGGTGGGTCACAGGATGTCAGGGGCAGCCAACACTAGGTGGAATCATCCCTCCCCTCTGGCCCGGTCTGGGTGTCATTGAACCCAGTTTGTGTACTTTGACTTTTCTGTTAGAGTGAGTTACTTCCCAGCAGTCCCCTGGCCTGGCCTGTAAACCACCAAGCAGGGTTATCTCCCTCTCTGCCAGCTGTGCCCAGGCATGCCTGAGTCCTGTGTGCTTGGTCTCAGGCTAGGGTGACACATGTCTGTGCTGGCCTGGGTCAGTCCTGGTTTATGACTGTTGTACTGGCATGATTATTTACAGCTTTTCCTGTAACTTTCAAGTATCCAGGTTCGGGTGGTAAATTGTATGGTACACCTTTCAAGCCATCTCTAGGAAAGTTTTCCAGAGGTAAAACAGAATCAACAGCCCATTTCAGAACAGTAAAGAAAAAATATGTAGAAAAGAATTTTGAACTCTGAAGGCTGGCTGGTGGTGGTGGCATTGCAGTGACCTGCCTAATTCGCTGCCCCTACTTTTCCTCTCAGCCCCAGGGCAGGCAGCCACTTGGCTCCACCTGCAGGCCCTGCTTGGCTCTGAGCCTAGGTAGAAAGAGCTGAAATAGATGGACCGCTCTGAAACTCAGCTGGAGGTTAGTAATTGTGGCGGTGGTGGGGGGGCCTCTGGCATTCCTTGTACAGAGCTTTTTTCTAATCTCTGGCTTCTGCTATTTTCCTGAGAGAGTTTCTGTCTTAGTTCTGAGTGGGGTCCTAATTATCTCTTGCCATTCTTTCATCCCTGGCCTGCTCTGGAACTGGACTCTGGCTTCTGACCCAGGAGTCAGGTGGGTCCAGCTGTGCACTGCCAGCTTCTTCCAGGTGGCCTGTCCTACCTTGGTCCTTGCCATGCTCCCTCCCACTCCCCCAAAGCACTTGCTCTTTGGAAGTCATTTTGTAACCCCTTGTTGCACTTGCATGTGGGTTCCCACCAGGGCAGGGTGGCCCGTCAGAAAGAGCAGGGGCATCGGAGTCAAATGACCTGGACTCACCAGACCCTGACTTCTGAACTCAGATATGAATCAGTGACCTGGGACTGGATCAATATTTGGGAAAGTCAGATTTCTGAACTTGAGGAATCAAGACTGTACTTAAAGGAAACTGGGGAAGAGAGCCTGGAACAGCTGGCTCAGTTTCCCACCTTCGTGTCAGGAGGTTTGGGCAGCCCCTGAAGCTGGGCCTATTCCCTCCCTGCTGCCACAAGCCCCGGCAACTTTGTACTGGGGTGTGTAACTAGCACCTGGTCCCCTTCTCATCTCATTGGTTTTGGGGAAACCACTTTCTGAAATTTGCAAAAAATGGAGAAAGAATCTTCTGCTCTTTAAATCTCTGTCTTTCAGCAATACTAAGTTCATTTTAAATCTAACCTAAAATAAGGAGAAAGAACATTATTTTCATCACTTCGAACTGGAGTGAATTCAGAGTGAGGTGGAAACACGTATGTTAGAAGCATCCGTAGTAACAACCTAAAATATAAAACAGAAATTGGCAAGGCCAGCCGATAATAGCTGATCTTCCTGGAATGGGAGATGGCAGTGGAGAAAAGTAAGATTTCAGTAAACATCTCTCTCCTGTGCAGAAATTCCCCGTGTGGGACCCAGATCTGATTAAATGAGTCAGGCTTACATTTATTCCAGTATATTACAAACATTTTTCAGCGTTCAGAATGACTGCTGTCTCCGTGGATTTGGCCAGTTCCTGGCAATTATGCTCTTGGCTGCTGGTATACACCAGTGTGCCAAATGCCTCGAATGACGGTCCATGTCTGAGTGGCTTTCAGTCTGGGAAGGATGTTGTTGAAACACCACGTTCCTTCCCAGGGTGGCCAAATCCTGGTGACAGTCCTGTCCTTTAAATCTATTTATCTTGAAACTTGACCATAAAGTATATGGCCACATCTCTTGCTTCTGCAGTGAACACCTGGGGGACCTTCCATGGATTTGACAACGTCTATCTGTCACTTAGTCCAGAAGTAGTTTCGTGCCTAGTGCCTTAACCAGAAGATCACATTCTGAACAAAGCATGTCAGATGGATTATCAGTAAACACCAATTCTTTCAAAGGCTATTAAATCTGGAGGCTGGGCCAAGTCCCCAACCAAGTGATGGCATTCTTTTTCTGAGATGTGCTTCCAGTTTTATTTGAATGAGTATTAACCAACCTGACCTCAACTGTAGCTGATTCACACTCGTTCTTTGTGCTTCAGCCCTTTACTAAGAAGAAAGGCTTTTCCTTGGCATGTTCTGTGTGGCAGTGGAAGCTGTGGAGAAGCCAAACACTTGCAGGAACATGAACAAGGACTGTCTTGGCACATATGTGGAGAGGGTTAGACTATGCTCTCTGAGACAGGGCTTTCTCGTCTGTCTTTTTTTAAAAAGATTTTATTTATTTTTAGAGAGAGGAAGGGAGGGAGATAGAGAAGGAGAGAAACACCAATGTGTAGTTGCCTCTTGCACATTCCCTACTGGGGACCTGGCCCGCAACCTAGGCATGCGCCCTAGACTGGGAATCGAACCTGTGACCCTACAGTTCACAGGTCGGCACTCAATCCATTGAACCACACCAGTCAGGTCTCGTCTGTCTTTTTAATGACCATTAACAGTATCTAGACAAGCATCTGGCTTGTAATAGCCACTCAGTATTTGTTGAATGGATAAATAAGTGAATTAATGATTATAAGTCCACCCTCTTCTGAATTGCATAGTAAGTAACATCTTGTTCATTCCTTCCTCTCTTTTGTTTTTCTCACTTTATTTTTATTCAGTTAGAAGTCAGTTAAAAGCATTTCTCTACTAAATGAGGCAAATTGAAAGTAAATATGGCTGTCTTAACTGGGGCCTGTTGTGTACGTGTCAATTTTTTCATTTATTCCCGCCTCCCTTCTGCCCCTAACCTTCACAGCTCTCTCCAAGAAGTAGCCCCCTACCCCTGGCTCAGCCTTTGCCTTGTCTGCCTCACAGAGAAAAATCTGTGTGCATCTGTAACATTATGTGGCTACGACGTGCTCACCATTCCCTCTAGTTTGGACGAAGCATCCCTTTTCTACAAGACAGACCCCCGCCCTTCTATTGAACTCTGCAGTGCTAGTTGTTAATCTCTTCTCTGCCTTCTCCTTGCTGTTGGCTTCTCACAGCCCATTAGAAGAGCTCAAGTCTCACCAATATTAAAACAGACACACACACCAATAGAACGATAAACTCCAAGCCCCCCCAACTGGCCCCGTACCACTTTTACCCTCACAGGCTCGTTTTTTAATAGAAAGGTCTGCATTCAGAGATTTGACTTTCTCACTTTTAAAAAATCCTACTACTTGTTGCAAAATTAAACAAGGGAAAAAAGTTCTTTCAGAAGGAAAATCCAAAATCAGAAAATATGTTTCTTCTTTAAGAATAGAACTATATGCGTATTTTTCTTTTTTGCTAGTTAGATTTCTTAGGACAAGAGCATAAATCCCAAATCTAATTACATTTTACACAGAACTTTCTGTTGGCAAAATCTCTTGACAACAAAAGAGAAAAATACAAGAACAATCATTTATTGTAAAACTTGTTTATAATCCAGGAGGAAATGCACATTTGGGCCCCTTATACTGGAGTTTTTTTAAGGTTGATGGACTGACTAGGTGAACATAAATAATGGCTCTGAAACTTAACCAACTGATGTAAAGGAACCAGCAGGATGTTTGCTAATCTTCTTTCTTCAGGTGCTTGATTGGAAAAGGTATAGAGAGGTCATGTAATCTCCTTGTTAAAGGGAGCAATTCTAAAAGCCTTCTGTCTCCTGCAGTAGAGTCCTTTCTAAAGTGATTTCTGATGTTTTTTCCCAGAATCCTACACACAACACAGTGTCTTTTGTTTATTATCTTTTACACCAACCATACTTAGGATTTCAGCCTGTACTTCTGTGTGCTTCCGATGTGCCCTGTGAAGGTCACCTCCTGATCCTCCTCTCACAGGCAGTGCACATCTCGGGCGACCTCTCTGTGGCCCTTGATTCTGATGACTGATCCCTTCTTGACATCCCCCCTTCCCTCAGTTTTCCAGGAGTGGGCTCTCCTTCCTCCTCTTCTGTGATCCCTCCTCGGGCTGTCCTGGAAGCTTGGTACTCCTCAGGGTCTTATCGTTGGCTCTCTTCTCACTCCCCATCCTCTCCCTTGGCTGTCTTACTGATCCTGGGGCTTCAACTGCTGATAAATTGGTGAACTCCTCATCTCCCCCCGAGCTCTTACCTTTCTTCTGAGTTCCAGTGTACATGACTGCCGCCCATCTTGATGGCCCCCAGGAAGTAAAACTCAACATGTACAAGGTTGGAAGGACGATCCCTTCCTCACACTGACTTTTCCTCCATATCAGGGTAGCCCCCCCCACTGAAGGCTATCCTAGCTCTTCCCTGTCCCCACTCCCTCCATGTTTAATTGATGATTAAGTATTACCTTTTCAACTTTTGGGGCCCCCCTTGTCTTCATCTCCACTGTCATTGCCTCAAATCAGAGCTTATTAGTTCTCACCTGGAATATTGAAAGAGTTTGCCACCTGCCTCCTTGCTTCTGCTCATACATGTCTCCAGTGCAATTCCCTACATGAATCGTTCAATGAGGCCAGAAGGATCATTTTTAAGATGCAAATCTGTTCTTATGATTTTCCTATTGAAAACCCTTTACTGGCTTCCCACTGTTGATGAAGTTCATATGTTGAGCAGAGCAGAAAAGATTATTTGTTAGTTGGTCCCCATGCCTAAACTGTGCATCTTAGCTTTCTTGGGGGCTCTCAGACTCAAGGGAGGGCCCAGTGGGGGCCAGTAGGGAGGGTTTGAATCGGAGAGTTCATAACCCCTCTAATGGGGACATTCTTTAGCTCCAGCCAGTTGTTGTCAGGTGGGAATTTGGGCCTAGTACAGCCAAATTAACCATTTTCTTTTTCATGAGGAGAAGCTGGATTTTTAGGTTAAATTTTCTGTTTATTAAATGTTGGAAACTAATTTAAAAAGTAAAAGACATTGTGTGGTAGTTCATTATGAAAGTGTAAAAGAAAAACAAACACAGGATCTGTGGCCCAAATGAAACACATCTGTGCAAGACTGTGCATGACTGACGCCGCGTCTCCGAGCTCCCCCCCGGCTTCTGCGTCATGGCCATGTGGAACTGCCTCCCGTGCCCTGGACGTGGGTATGATGTCTCCTCCCCTCTGTTTCTGCTGGCTTGTCTCTTTGGGTGCTCTCTTTCCTCCTCACAGCACCGCCCCCCTCCAACACTCCCCTACTTTCCCCCCCAAATAAATGGTAAGGAATTTGGAATTCATCTTTCTTTGTCACTTCCCTCATCAGTCCCTTCTCTCTGAAGCATTTTCTGACGTGTCTTCACCCCACTTTACGGAGAACCAATTCTTCTACCTTTGCATTCCAGCACGTTCTATGGAACTTTTGTTTTGTTTTGTTTTCTTTTGATTTTTATTTGTTCCCATGATGCAACCTCTAGACTTTAAGCTATAAGGAGACAGGTCCCAGGTACAATTTACCCACATATCCTCAGGCCCCAGCACAGTGATTGGTACATAGTAGGCACTTAATATATACATTTTTTAAGTTTAAATTTTAAAATATTTTTTCAAATACACATTTGTTGAATGAATAAACTACACAGTAGTTATTTGCCAAGATGTATACTTTCTAAAATTGACACTCACTTTAATTTTTATCACAGAATGCCAAATGTTATTTTATGGTTGAAAACTATGGCTGAAATATCATTCTCAAATCCTCATAAATACTGATGCCTCTTTTGGAAACTAATCTCCAAAGATGATCACCAATGAAGCATGCCTCCCCAGTATTCATGCTCTGGTGTGGTCCCCTCTCCTAGAACCTGGGCTGGTGCTGTCACTTGCTTTTTGACCAGTAAATGAGGTGGAAGGGACACTGCATGATTTCCAAGATTGAATCACAGGAAGTCTTACCACTTCTGCCTGAGTTTCTTGGAATGCTTGCTCTTGGGACACTGTTTGGGGACCCAGCTGCTGTGCTGTGTGGAACTCCCATCACATGAAGAGGCCACGTATAGGGCACTTACACACCCCTGCTGACTCCCAGCCGACAGCTGGCACCGACTGCCCGCATGGGAGTGGGGCATGCTGCACACCAGTCCGAATGAGCCCTCAGAGCAAATCCACAGCCAGCTTCGCACGGCAGCTGCATGGCACCAACTGGGGACCATCTGGCGGAGCCTAGTCCACCCACAAAACTGGGAGATAATAATAAAATTACCCTTCAATTAAATTAATTGTAACTTAATTACTTTCATTATGCAGCCATGGATAGCCAGAATACCTTGGAAGTGAATAAAATATTATGCTTGAAACTGTTATGTCAAGAATACTTTAAACTGTCTTGCTATAGTTGGCCTTGGAGCTCCGTGCTACATTATTTTACAAATAACCTACTTCACCTCGTGCTTCAATGGGAGTTTTTTAAATGTGCAATTTCCTTCTTTTAGAATTACGTACTAGCGATGCATTTTCATTTTTATCAAAAAGTCTCACCTAAGTTCTCTAACAGGTTTCCACAGATCAAACCCTTACACAGTGAATAGCATGATGATGAAAAATTGCCGGCATCAGTGACATCCTATAGCAGCCAGTGCCTTTTCCCTTTTATTATTAGAATGATTTTATAGAAAACATTTTCTATGATTCTTTCTATCCTTTAGTAGCAGTTGCCCTTTAGTAAAGTAATCTATGGCAGGTTTTACTCAGTGACATTTATTTAACTTCTTTATGTTGGATAGTTCTCTTTCACTGATTTAAAAATTAAGCTATGCTTTACATGTAGTACAACTCACCCCCTTTAGTATTCAGTTCTGCGAATTTTGACAGATGTACACAATTATTTAACACCACAACACTCCAGATACAGGGCAGTTCCATCACCCCCCAAATATCACTGGGCCCCTTTGCCATCAAGCCTCCTCTTTGACCACTGGTTTTTTAAAGATCATTTATTGAGGTGAAATTCACAAAACATAAAATTAATGATTTCAAATTTAAATTCAGTGGCGTTTAGTACATTCACAATGTTGTACAACTACCACCTCTGTCTAGTTCCAAAACATTTCCGTTACTTCAAAGCAAAACTCCTTCGTTTTCTCTCCTCCCCCCAGCCCATGGCAACCGCCAGTCTGTATTCTGTTTCTGTGGATTTATCCATTCTGGGTATTTCACTTGAATGGAGTTGTACAATAAATATGTGACCTTTCTGTGTCTGGCTTCTTTCACTTAGCATGATGCCCATCCCCTTTGTGGCATCTGTCTGCACTTCATTCCTCTTTATGGCTGAATAATACTCTATTTTGTGGATATGATTTTTCTCTGTCCCAATAGTTTTGCCTGTGCGAGAATGTCATACAAATGAAATCATATAATCTGTAGCCTTTGAGTCCAATGAGATGTTATGGCCTTTGCTTTTAGAGTATATAGGTGCCTTTAAATATCCCTATCGCTGTTAAATGTTTTTCCTAACGGTTCTGTGAGACCATGACATTTTGGGGGTCAGAACTTGAGTGTACCTTCCTCTCTATCCTATACTTCATTGAATTTCCTTCTTTTTACTTGGAGACCCTGTCCGGAGCTCAGGCACATGCCATTAGCCTTCATCGCTTTAGAGAACAGCTGGTGATATGAAATCGGAGAACACAAGTATCTGGCTGCTCACTTTAAATTCAAAAGCCATTTTATAGCTGTAAGTAAGATTTGTGAAGAATACATAAGGAGTCAGGATTTTTGTCCCATGAGTCTCAGAAGAGAGAAACTACGGACTGAAGAGGTGAGATAGAGGCAGAAGTGAGCATGAGATGGTGCTGTGTTCTTGGAGAAAGCAGCAGCCTCCCCGCACCCCCCTCCCATCTTCCTGGAGAGCATGTGTTGGGGCAGGGGCAGCATACAAGGACATTCAGATCTGTAAGGAACTATGAGGACAGAGGGAGTTTGCACTTATGTCCAAGGTGGAATCTGCCAAACAAGGCAGGTGCTGGTGAGATGTCCCTGAAGAAGTGTAGGTAAGGCAGCAAGCAGAATGTAGGTAAGGCAGCAAGCTGCCTGGTTTCCTGGCTGCGTGGACCCTCTGAGAGCTTCCCCGGTTTCACATCGCTGGGGAAGGGCTTAGAAGTTAGCCAAGAGCCTGAGAAAGGGCACGGGAGCTGGAAGGGTCTCTTGGTAGGGAGACCAGCCGTGGTGAGAGTGTGGGGACCAGATGGAAATTCAGCCCCTCAGCCCTCTCAGTAGATGCTGGCCTGGAGGGTCATTCCTCAGAGTCGAAGACCAAAGGGGGCTGAACATCTCAGCAGAAGCCAGTGTTGGGCAGATGATGGCTCCGAGGGATGAGATGCCTTCTCCTGGTGCCATGATGCTGCCCAAGTCCCTGCAGCTTGAAAAGCACCCAGGGAAGAGGAAGGGGAGGAGACACTCCAGAACTGGTTTTAAACTTGAAATGGCTAAATGTACCTGGAATTAGCAAGGCGTATAATTTCTGCCATCAGGTGAAGTTGGAGCTTGAGATAGAGAATATGAATAATAGACTTTCTAGCCTTTCTGTGCCTCAACCTTTTCATCCGGCAAAGAGAGGGGGCATACATAGTGCCTCCTCATAGGGTTGTTGTGAGGGTTAAATGAACATGCGCACAGCATTCAGGATGGTGCCTGGCACAAAGCAAACACTAAATACAATGTTAACTCTCATTATCTGTAAAATACAGACGTACATACATACATACACACCACAAGCAAACATTGCTTGCAAATCTTATCTACTGTGAGTCTATGTTATTGTACAGGTGAACTAGGAAATCATAGTTCCTGTCCTTTGGAGCCTTTGACTGAGGACATAATCAGACTTCTGACAGTCTCTGCTGTTGTTGCTGGAGCTGAGTTATCGACAAATGTTGACTGCATGCCAAGAGAACTAAGATGATGACAACAAGGCTGGCTGGTTGTTTCGGGCATGGCTTTTAGGATCTCTGTCTCTGGGGGGCGGGCACTTAGATCTGGCCCTCCACTTTGAGCCTTTGTGGGGTTAGCTTTATCAATTTACTCAGCATTTTCCTTTTCTCTCTCTACATATTACATTTAAAAATAACTCTAGTTCAGCTCTCTAGTACTTTAAAGGATTTATTGGCCAATTTGATAATAGCATATCATTGTAGGTGTGGTTGCTAGGAATTAGTAGTCAGAACAGAATATGTGAGGTAGCTTTCCTTGGGACTTCCTTGTTCATTCTTACTTTGCCCATCCTAACATTTTTAGGGTTGTTAAACATGTCATTTTTTCGTCCCTCACCATTCTGTACATGCGGTCAGTGTCTATTGAAGTCTATTACAGTCCTGTGCTATCGGCTTTCAGCCTGTTGTTGTTGGATTGTTTTTCAGAGAACTGGCCGCCTTCCCAATCGCTCGCGGCTGCCCTGCTCCTGAATGATCCCAGTCCGCTGCTCTTCCCCACGCTCGGGCAGTCTCAGTCCTTCCATTTTGCACTTATCGGGCCGAAGTGCCAAACTTTGTTCCGTGAAAAGAGCTGATGGCCTGGTCCGATTTTCTGGTGCCAAAGCCGAATAATAAACACATACATTCTATTTTTTTATGCTGATTTTTTTTTCACTTTTCAATTACAGTTCACATTTAATATTATTTTGTATTGGTTTCAGGTGTAGAGCATAGTGGTCAGACAGTCGTATACTTTACAAAGTGGTCCCCTCGCACTTCAGGTAGCCATCTGGCACCCTATAGTATTACTGGCTACATTTCCTCTGCAGAACTTTTACATCCCCATCACTATTTTGTGAGTATCAATCTGTACTTCTCAATCCCTTCATCTTTCTCACCCAGTCCCCAGTCATGCTCCCTTCTGGCAACCGTCAGTCTGATCTCTGCATTTATGAGTCTGTTTCTATTTTGTTTGTTCATATATTTTGCTCTTTAGATTTAATATATTAGTGAGATCGTATGGTATTTGTCTTTCTCTGTCTGACTTATGTCACTTAGCATAATACCCTCCTGGTCCATCCACACTGTTGCAAGTGGGAAAATGTCATTCTTTTTTATGGCCGAGTAGTTTTCATTGTGTATATGTACTACAGCTTTTTTATCTGCTTGTCTATTGATGGGCGCTTGGGTTGCTCCCATATCTTGGCTATTGTAACTAATGTTGCAATGAACAGAGGGGTGTGTACATTCTACCTAAAGTCCTTTTCAAAAATCCACATTACATTGGGGGAAAATCTTTTCCTCTGTTATCAATTCCTCTCCAGGAAATCACTAGGCCTGAGGCCCCCATTGGCTTGTTTAGACCCTTATTTGTTAAGATGGTATTTCACTGATTCTGAATAGTACATTCTAGAGCTTCTTTCTGTTTTAATAGAGGGGAAGAAAGATCGCTTTTTCTTCCAAAAAGTCATTTTTTTAGTGTGTTAAAATTCATTGTTGACTAAATCATTATAGCGAAGCACTCGGAAACCTTTCTATTCCGGAGAGCTCTGGGCACAAACACCCCCTACCTCCTCCTCTGCCCCTTGAGCGAGAAGGATGAGCCAGGTAATAAACCAAACAGTGGGACTCCAGCAGGCTCTTTCAGCTCAGACAGAAGCAAAGCGAGGACACAAAATGAGCACGCCGAAGCCCACAGCAGGTGGCTCCCAGGGAAGCAAGAATCAGTCATCTATTTTTAAGCAATCTATTAACAAGCCTCTCCGTGATAGTCACTTTTTCTCCCCACCCCAGCTTCACTGAGATACACTTGTGCTTTTCCTTTTCAGCTGCTCTGAACCCCTCAGTACTCTGTGACTGAAGTGGTGACTGCAAACAGTTTCAGAAGAAAATGAGAACCAACGAGGAGACATTAACGTGCTTTTTTAGTGCTTTCCTCACTTTGCTTCCCAAATTGCTTTCATTTAGGCAGGAGAGCCAACGTGCGCATGGTCCCTCCCGTGACTGGCTGGGCCGTGGAGTTCACCGCCCTGGGATGCCTGAGCAGTGAGAGCACGGCGCTGCGCAGTCGGGCTGATGGGAAGCCCGGAACAGCTTGCTGACTTATTACTTCATTCTCGGCCCAAGCAGCAGGAGGGGAGATGATGAGTGAGTGAAAGAGCCCATGGGCTCCAATGTGGGCCAAGGGAACCAACACAAACACGGAGAAGACAGGCCAATGTTTAAATCCATTTAAAGGATGGAGCACACAGGAATGTTTGACCATATTTTGTCTAGTGAACAGATTTCATTTTTTAATGACGGTGTTAGTCAGTGGAAAGCAGAGTCGCAGGATGGCATCTGTTTTTCTACCACCTCCCCCATACTTCTTGTGGCTCTCGGGGACATCCTTCAGTCCTGGTACTTAAGGTGGCTTGCAAGTTTTACAGCCAGGTGGGTTCTGAATGGGAATGCTGTGTTTGATACCCAGCACATTTCCCTGTCATCTCTCCTTCCCAAAGACACTTTGCCTGGGAGTACTGGGCATGAGTAGCAGACGATGGAGGGAGGGCATCTGAATAAGGACAGTTCGCAAATTACGGTCTCCCATTGCCCGGCTACTCAGCTCTGGTTGAACAACACTAATTTTGTGGACAAACTGTCTTCCCTTATCCTGGCTCCAGCTGTTGCATAGATGCCTCTCTCTGGATATTCTCTTCTGATACCTCCTCCCCTGGGGTATTTTCAGTTTTTACCACCTCATACCAGATTTTTATGTTTCCATTCATCTCTCTTTTTCACTCTAGGTCACCCTCCCATGCATCCATTGCATTTTCACACATGGTCATACCCTTGTTCAGCTGATGGTTTCCTGTGGCTTCCTGCCACTGTCACAGGCAAGGAAGCCAGCTCCTTACCTTGTTGCTCTCTTATTTTATGGCAAGTACTTTCCATTGCCTTGATAGCAAGAATTTTGATGAACACAAGAGGATCATCAAACACATGTTCTATCCTTGCAATTACATAATGAAATAGAACACTGGTTAGTCTTGAGGCTATGCATGTATACGTGTGCATGCAGATACACACACAGACTCTCTCTTTCTCTCTTTCTTTTTGGTCTTTGGAGGGAGCATATTACCCAAAAAGGCAGACAGATGAATGAATCTCTGTTGTTTACATTACACTTGTCCAAGAAGGCTGCTGATTTTACTTCCTTTTTATGTATTTTTCCTGGCCTTCAGGAATGTGTTGGAGGAGCTAACTTATCATGGGTGGCATGGGCGTGGGGGATGGTAATTTTTCAGTCACACCATTAATAAAAGTAGACATTTTTTTTTCCAGGCTTAGTTCGAGTAAGGAGCAATCTAGGCTCATAACTGTAGAGGGCGCTCGCATCTTAGTAATAGCATTGCCATTGTTATTAGAAAAGGAAGCTGGTGGTCGAGAGCAAGTATCCTTTTATTGCTAGATATTTAGGGGAAAGGAGATAAAGTGCATTGTGGAATAGACAGTAAATTTGTATTGATTTCCTATTACCTTTTATTACGTTTTTCTTATGAATAAACATCTTCAAATTTGTGTCCTTTTGTTCTGTTTTTAATAGAGGGTAAAAGGTGAAAGATCCCTCTATATGATCTGATGAGAAACCAGAGTATCCGGTTTTTGTTACAAATGCACAAGTCCCACCCAGTGAGAAGTAACCTCTTTAATGTTTTATGTCTTGTGTTGGTCCTGTCACTTAGTAACTGATGCTTTGTGTGCAGGAAGCTATAAGTGATCTTTCAAAAATGGCAAGGAGAGCAGGGCACCCCTTGGCATAAAAGCCTTCAGTGGTTTTTTATCTCATTTGACTGCTCACCCCCTTTCTTACTGTGCTTACCAAGGCCATGTAGGACGTTAACCTCTTCTGACCCGTCAACTCATCTCTCTTTCTCTCTCTCACACCCTTCCCCCCAACCAGCCTAATCTGGGACAGGTTCCCTACCAGGCAGAGCCGGTCCACAGGTCCACACACAACGCCCTCTGCATTTGCTCTTCCATCTGCTCAGCGAGCCTGTCCATGTGTCTGTCTATGGTGGCTCTTTCTCATTTCTCAGTCCCTTGCTTCATACAGATTCCTCAGAGCAGCTTTCTCCTTTTTCTATTGTAGCTAAAACAGACCCTTCCACCCAGCTTTTCTTTAAAATTAAAAAATTTAAGTTGCATTGTGATTCACATAAGAATATTTTACATGACATACAAT
Organism: Macrotus californicus; assembly: GCA_007922815.1. Lineage (NCBI taxonomy): Eukaryota > Metazoa > Chordata > Mammalia > Chiroptera > Phyllostomidae > Macrotus > Macrotus californicus. The sequence goes on from VMDR010000947.1 coordinate 70,143, forward strand.
CCACTGTTTAAAAGTGTACACATTCAGTAGGTTTTCGTATAGTCACAAGATTTTACAATGACCACCACTACCTAACTTCAGAAAATTTCCATGACCCCACAAAGAAACCCCATAGCATCAAGAAGTCGCTCCCCAACCCCGTTCCCCCCAGCCCTTGGCATCCTGCAGTCCACCTTCTGTCTCTGCGGACTTGCCTGTTCTGGACATTTCACACTTGTCTCTTTTGAACTGTTAAAGCACCCTGTGAATTTCCTTCCTGGCACATATGCATTTGTTTGTTCACTTGTTTATCACTTATTCTCCGTGAATAACTTGTAGCTTCTTCCCAGTTCAGCCCGGCCGTGCCGCGAGCTCAGCCTCTCACTGTCACTGGCGGATTGATGTGGTGGTGTGACTCCTTCGGGGCTATTGGAGTAGAGACTCCTCTGTGATGAGCAGGATGACCTCTGAGAATGCGTCTAAGCTTCTACGTTTCAGCGCAACCAACAGCTTCCCATTCATTGCATTTCCAGCTACAGCTCTTTGGGGCTCCAGGTCTTCCCCACGTTTTTTCTGTTCTTTACTTGCAACCCACAGAGTCATACTGATTTAATCTCACTCAACAAAGTGTTGCATTGGGCTTCTAGAAGACTCTTTAGGGCTGGGACCATGCTGTAGCAACAGTGATGGCAGCATTCACAGAACATGGGTCATGGGCCAGTCATGGAAATGTGTGTGCTACTTACATTTTTTCACCTATTACCATGGTCTTATTACAACCTTGTGAGGTAGATACTAATATTATCCCACTTTGGAGATGGGAGCACTGAGGCTCAGGGAATGGTACATTTTATTCAGCTACTTTGTGGCAAAGGAGGGACTGGAGTCCTCAGGCTCACTTTCTTGACCATTCTACTCTCTATTTAGCTTCTGTGGCTTCAGCCATGTGGTTGCTCCGAGGGCTGCTGTAGTATTTGCATGTAATATGTGAGTTGACATTAATGCACCTGTTAGCATTGTTCCCAACAATGACATCAATAAAAAGAAAATACTCCCTGAAGTTTTTAGTGCAGCAGCACACATTCGTTTTTGTAATATGGAATTCTCTGCTGCCTTTGGACTAGGGAGGGGACCAGCTAGAGACTTTTGGAATGTGCAGGGGATGGGTAAGCATTTGTGGTTGGAGGCAGGGAAGAATTCCTATCAGTGACAGAAGCTCAAGCTTCTACAGCATCAGCACTTGGAAGAGGGTTATTCCCTACAGGAGGCTTGATCTCTAAGAGAACTGCCTCTGAGTGGCTTAGGTGGTATATCAGTCATTGTTCTCCAGGGAAACAGGACCAATAGGAGATATCTATGTATATCTGTGCATCTACATCTATGTCTGTGTCTATGTGTAAGTTTATGCCCATATCTATGTCTATCTCTATATAAAGACATTCATTTTAAGGAATTGATTTAGATGACTAGGGAAGGCTGATAAGTCCAAAATCTGCAGGATGGGCTTGCAGGCTGGAGACCCAGGCAAGATCTGATGCTACAGTCCAAGTTCAAAGGCTATCTGTTGCAAAATTCTTTGTTGCTCAGGGTGAGCCAATCTTTTATTCCAGTCAAGTCTTCAACAGATTGGATGAGACCAAGCCACATTGGGGAGGGCAATCTGCTTTACTCACAGTCCACCAATTTAAATGTTAATCTCATCCAGAAATACCGTCAGAAATATCCAGAATAATATTTGACCACAATTCCGAACACTTTGGCCAAGCCAAGTTGTCACATAAAACTAATCACTGAGCCAAACACTTGGTGCTTGGGTTAAACCTGCACAGAACTTGGGCTGGAATGAAAGGCAGACAGTATTGTTGGAGAACGTTCTACCTCCCACACGGTGAGGGGGGTCAGCTCCCACCTACCGTAAGGTACTACCAGTTGACTTTCCCTGGTGGGTGAGGAGGTGTCTCAGCTACTCTGAGGTTTGCCAGAGAGCAGGCACTAGCCTGAGACCCATCTTCAGGTTGGGGGTCCACAAGCAGATTGTTCCTGCACTTCTGGGACTCCACCTGGGTGGGCCACAAGGACCTGGTGATCACTCATCCAAAGAGGACCCACTTGGTATTGGCTTGAGTCATGTCTGGACTGCATTCATTCATTCATTCATTCATCAAACATTTGTTACAGGTCTATTTTGTGCCAGGCTCTTTCTAAGTACTGGAGATACAGCAGTGAACAAACATAGACAGAATTGCTGTTCTCAAGAAATTTACTTTCTGGGGAATAAAGAGAGATAGACATTTTAAAAACAAACAAACAAATAAAAAAAATAAAAAATATGTCATAAGCCAGATGGTGATAAGCACCATGGAGAAAAATAAAAGTGACAAGGGACCTAGGGAATGCCATGGTTGGCAGGGTGGGTGGGTGCTGGAGCTGTGCGTTATGTAGTCGAGTGGTCAAGAAAGTCCTCACTGGACAAAAAGGTGCCTTTTGAGTAAGAGCAAGTCTTACAGACAACAGGAGAAAGAGAACTCTGGGCAGAGGAAACAGGAAGTGCAAAGGCCCTGGGGAAGGCCTATGCCCAGCTGGAATGGAGTGAAAGGCTGGAGAATAGTGGGAGACGCAATTCAAGAAGTCACAGGATGCTGGAGGGAGTGGGGCCTGAGGGCCGCTGTGAGAGTACCAGCTGCTACTCTGACTCATCTCAGCAGCTGGAAACCACTGTGGGGCTTTGTCTAGAGGACTGGGGAAGTGATCTGGCTGCTCTGTTAGGAACAGACTGTGGGCTGTCTGTCTGTGTGTGGTGGGGGTGTCTTAGTCCATTTGGTTGCTATAACAAAATACCACAGACTGGGTGGCTGATAAACAACAGAAATTTATTTCTTACAGTTCTGAAGTCTGGGAAATGCAAGATCAAGGTGCCAGCAAATTCAGTGTCTGGTGAGGATCGCCCTCCTGGTTTATAGATGAGCGTCTTCTCAGTGTGTCCTCCCGTGGTGGAAGGGGTGATGCAGCTGTCTGGGGCCTCTTTTATAAGGGCACTAATCCCACTCATGGGGCTCCACCCTCATGACCTGATCACCTTCCAAGGCTCCACCTCTTAATACCACTGTGGCCCAGGTGGTGGTGAGAAGTGGCTGGGTTCCAGGTCTGTTTCGAAGGTCAAGCCGACGGCATTTGCTGCACACAGGGAGGCCTCCGTGAAGAGTGTGCGAAGCTGGAGGGGTGCTGCAGGGGAGGGTTGACACTTACGTTCCCATCCAGCCCGTTCCTGCACGCTTACAGTCAAGGTAGGAAGAAGGCGGCCTTTAGGTTTTTAGGATTCTGGTCCTCAACAAGTGTGTTTGAGGACAGCCTTCAGGGCTGGTTTAGGATGTGTGCTCACTTTGGTCTCAGCGGGACAGAAACCTCTCCCGGGCCCGAGAGCGGATTCACCCAGCTGCCCGTCTCCCTGGTCCTTGTGTGCTGTAGACATACATGGCCCAGTGGCCATTCAAGGGAAGTGACCTCATAAGAGTGGCTTTCAAGCCACACAGGATGGGTCCTTGCGCGACATTTAGCCGTCGCTCTGGTTTACACCAAATTCAACAACTTGTGGCCTGCAGATACTCAGTATAAATATCTGGAAAAGCCTGACCTTGACAGCCTCATTTCTCATTCCTTTCTTGTCACAGGTAATAGAGCTGAAAATGTGGTTTTAATTATAGCGCTAATGAAAACTGAAAATCCAGACAGACACTTGACGAACTCTGCTGTGCTTTATATTACATTTGTGCTAACTACAAAGTGCCCAGCTGGGTGTAACATTACCCTCCTTTCCTCGAGCATCCGCCTGACTGAAGCTGTATAATTGATGTGTACTTTGGCAGGAGGTCAGCTTAAAGGGTTTTTTTTTTTAAGATTTTTTTTTTTTTAAAAAAAACATCTTTAACGGTATTTAGGGAAAGGAATACGTTTATTACCTGTGTTGGGAGAACATTTCTCTGGGTTGCCCTACACTCCCCACCCCCACTCCAAATTCTTCTAAAGCATTCCACACATTACCGTCAGGAGAAACTCCAGAGTCAGAGTGAGCCATTAGAGACTGACTGTAACTCGGAGCCATGTGCTTTTGTCTTTGGCCGGTGACACTGCCTGGGCAAAGTCATGCCTTATCATGCAAACCTGTTCCCCTTTCTAGTCATTCCTGTCGGAAGGGTGTGTCTGGTGTTGTGGGAGTGATGGTGGCTGTGAGTGGAGGCTACACGCTCGCCTGCAGGGCCTGTCTGTCCTCACCTGCTGGCCCACGGCCACCACGTTGTGAAATAAAATACAGGGTCCCTGGTTCATTTTGAATTTCAGATGAACAACAAATAATTAAAAATTGAAAAGCATTTCCTGTATTAAAAAAAACTTCTTAGTTTTTAATTATTCATTCTTTATCTGAAATTCAAGTCTGAACTGAGCATCCTCTAGTTTTATTTCCTGAGTCTGGCATCCCTACTCACAGAGTGTCTGAGACGGAACAAGGTTTCCACCAGGACTCCTGAGAAACCCTGCCCGTGACTTACTAGCAGGGGTGTCCAACCCACGGCCCACGGGCTGCATGCGGCCCAACACAAAATGATAAATTAATTTAAATCCTTTTTTTAGCTCATCACTTTTCATCAGTGTTTGTGTATTTAGTGTGTGGCTCAAGACAACTCTTCTTCTTCCAGTGTGGCCTGGAGATGCCAAAGTTTGGACACCCCTAAAGCATGTGGAGACAACGCAAGGTTAGCTCTGTTCCAGCGGACCACATGCCTCCATTCAAAACCCACCTGCTTGTGAAATCACTCCCTCTTCCTGCTCCTTGGGCCATGGAGAATACCTCGAACCCGCAGCCATGGCTCTAGAGCGACTGGAGTTCACGGCACCACCTGCCTCAAAAACAGTGAGGTTTGCAGAGGCCCACTCTTGGTGATGGCATCTTCACCGGCTTGGTGGGTGACCCCAGTCGAGCTACACAATTTCCTTCTTATTTAATTTATAGTGTTTTGTTTTTTATTTAAATGTTTGAATAGGAGATCTAGTCACATTACATATGCTGACTGATCTCAACAAGACATAAAAGGTATTTGTTAAGAAGTCTTTCTCTACTAGTGTCTAGCCCTCTAGTTTCCTTCCCCATAGGCCACAGATACTATTAGTTTCTTATTTTTTCTTTCAGAGATACTGATGCACATCACATATATGCAAATAAGCACTGTATGCATTTTCCCTCCTCCCCATTGAATATAGTTGTTGGCATATGACGCCCACTGTACTTGTACCAAAAGTGTCTTTTGTTTTTGTTATTACTTTACCTTGACAATCTTGTCATATCATGACATAAAGAACTTTCTTATGCTTTGATTTTGGTTGTGTAACATTACATTGTGTGGATGTATCGTTATTTAATCAGCCTCCATGTGATGGATATTTACATGGGTTCCAACTGTTTGCTGTTACAAACAACAACGTGGAACATGCTTCTTTTTTTTCATGTGTGTGAATATAAGTTTGGATAAACTTCATGTGTGGCGTTGGTTGGACCAAAGAGTATATGCATTTACAGTTTGCCAAATTGCTCTCTCTGTTAGTTTCCTATTGCTGCTGTAACAAATTACCACCCACTTAGTTACTTAACACAAATGATATCTCTCAGTACTGGAGGTCAGAACCTTAACACGAAGATGTTGGCAGGACAGCATTCCTTCTGCAGATTCTGTGAGAGATTCCACGTCCTTGCCTTTCCAGCTTCTAGAGGCCGCCTGCTTTCCTTGGCTTGTGGCTTCTTCCTCTGCCTTCAAGGCCAGCAGTATAGCGTCTTGAAATCCCTCTCTGACCTCTGCTACCATCATCACATCTCCTCTGACTCTCACAGGCTCGCCTCCCTGTCCTGGGACTCTTGTGATTGTATTGGGCCCACCCAGATAATTCAGAATCATCTGCTTCTTTTAGGATCCGTAACTTTAACCACATCTGTAAAGACCCTTTTGCGATGAAGCTAACATATTCATAGTTTCTGAGTTAGCATGTGGGCACCTTTGTGGTGTGATTATTCAGACTGTCACCCTCGTAGAATCTGCACTAATTTAATCTCCTCACAGCCTTGCAGAATGTGCATTCACATTTTTTCAAACTTTACCAATCTGATAGTTTGATAAATGGTGTCTGTGTTAAATGTTAAGTTGCGTTTCTCTGACGTGGGTGGGTGAGTGAGAGCTAAGAGCCATCCCCTTTTCTTTTTGAACTGTTTGTTGAAGCCATTACTTATTTTTCTATCAGGTTGTCAATTAAGAAATGATTATATGTTAGAATAGGTGACATTTCTGAGAAACAAATTGCACAGTTTTTCCAGTGTGTCATTTATATTTCAATTTTGCTTATGGAAGCTTTTTTTATTGCCATACAAATGTTTTTTTATTCTTGTGTAGTTAAATTTATCAAATTTATATATGGCTTCTAGAGTTCATGTAATGGTTACAAAGCTCTTCTCCACTCCAAGGAAATAAAAATAAAAATAATTTCTTTTTAAATTGAAATTAGTAAAACTCAACACAGGCAACATGGATTTTGTTGAAAGGGTGGGAATATAGGTCAGCAACATGAAATACATAAAAACCCAAAACATGCATTTTATCACTTACTCTATGTAAGAATGGCCTGTAGATCACAACATGCTTGCTGGTAGGGGCCCGGGAGTGGGTGGCGGAGGCTGGCTCCTGTGGGTGGCAAGAGCAGTCGGCCCATTGCGTCTCTTCCCATCACCACCTGTAGGAACATCAAGGTGGTAGTTTAAACCGATCGTGCTGAGGGTATTTACACTAAGAAAATTGGCAAATGCCACAAATCAGGCCTTTCCCTCTAGAGAACCAGTTGTTAAACATTTGCCAACACACCTCTACAGAGTTTTCTAAAAGCCTCTAAAAAAAAAAGCTCAAGGACTGATTTTACTTAGTTTTTTTGTTTATTTGGAAGCGGTGAGGTTGGGGAGGGCTCACGGGTGTTGTCTGTGCTTCCAGGCAACTTTAGGTTGGTGGTGCCTCTGCACACACACACACACACACACACACACACACACACACACACTTAACTGAAACATCGTGTTGTGCATAAATCTGGTGATTTGTCTCCTGCTCTGTCTCCTCAGAGGTATATTGTTGCCACCTTTCTATCTCAGTAAATATTCACCCAAATTGTCCTCTTAATGATCACATAATATGCCACAGATTGGGTGTTGCATTTGACCAGTCACCAGTTTGGAGACATTTCTGAAATTTCTGTTTGTCTTGGTTGTCCCCTCCAAGGTTGGTATGACATTAGGCTGCCCAATTTTCTCTTAAAGATGTTGGGATGATCAGTGAGGAAATTTTCAGGAAGTGCTTTCAAATCTTCCGGTATATGAGGCCTTCACAATGTTGGCATCCATCACTACCCTTCTAACAACCCCCAACCAGGCAGGCCTTTTGGGAGATGCCCTGGTTCCAATCGGTATAACTTGCCTGGACCCCTTGGAAACATAAATTCTGAAGATATTTATATGGCACAGCAGCTCAGGAAGAATGAACGAGAGATGTGGATTTCAAGAGACAGAAGCCATGAGACAGACAGGAAAGGTGGCAACAAAGCCATAGATAAAAATAATGAGGCTAAATCCCATCAACTCACTGAGAGGTTCAGACAGGTCGACAGGAGTGGGGAATTCAGAGTGGAGGGTAACTAGAGAAGATACCTTTGGGCTCAGAGACTTAAAGTGAGAGTGACATTTCCTGGTTAGCATAGACTTCAATGCAACACAATAACTTTTTCTCAAGTACCCAGGATATCCTTAATACTGTGTTAGGTATTTTGGGGAACTTAAGGGAAACTCAAGAAAGGAATGGTAGACTTGTTTTAATCAGAGAAAAATGGGAATTCTCATAAGTCCATAAGAACAATCTTTGCAAAGAACAATCACTTGGCAAAGCATCACTTTGGATTTTCTATATCTTTTTGATGATGAGATACAGGATTACTACACTCAAGTCAGTTCAGCGTTATCCTGTGACATTATCTAAATAGCATAATTGCTTTGAGTGGAAACCCATCTGCAAAAGGGAGGTAGGTGCTCTGAATTTTTTCAACAAGTACCATGAAAGAGTATTACTAATAGTGGAATTTTAATTAGTGCCTACACTGTAGCTTTGAAATAATCTTTTCGTGCTTCCTTGAGCCTAGGGGCAAACGGACACCACCTAGTTGAAATACTGTATATACTCTGTGGTTTTTAATCTGAAAACATATTGTTGCCACTGGAAGGCAGTGTTGCCTAGTCTCTGTGTTCAGCTAAGCCGCTGGGTGGATCTAAAGATTTGGCTGAATTTGCAAGGAATTCAAATAAGCCCAAAGAAGTGCTTTCATCTCAGCCTCTTCTCTGAATCTGGCAAAGCTCCTGGGCTGACCATCTATGTGCCATTCATGTTGGGCATTTTCTTGCCTGAGGTGTGCTGGCATTAATTATGTGAAATCAGCCTGTATGTATTAAAGTGCTGAGACTTGATTGATTCCCTTTGGTCTGCACTTTTTGTAAGTGTAAAATAGGACCATCAGCCCTTGCAAATGCATAGCTTAATTTTTTAAAAAAGCAAATGGTAGTATTTCCACAAAATAAACACAAGCTGATTAATGAGTTATAAAGGTACCCTTTCAGAAATCTCACTTTGACTATTTTCATTAGACCAAATTATTTTGTGATTATCCTAGATTTCCGCCCTCCCCCCCACCGTCCGCCCTTACCCATTGTACCTGGTAGAATTCTATCAAGATCAATCATGAGTTCTCAAAGAAAATCGGTTCAACAATTAAATCATCTTTCTGCATTTTTTCTTCTTATCAACGAATATTCAGGTCATATTTTGATTTAGAACCACATATCAGAATTTTTCTCTGTTGACTTTTTAATAGACTATTAACAATAATTCCTTACCTTTGTACAGTACTTTAAAAATATACAATCTTTGTATATATTTTCTCATTGGATTTTCGTAACAGTCTGGTGATTTTGGTAAAGGAGGAATAGTGATTTCCATTTTGATGCTTAGGAAACAAGTTCAGGGTGAGTCATGCTCCCAAAGCCATGAACTCGCCTTCTGGTTATAAGCTGTGCTTTTCCCTCCCTCTTATGCACTAAGCGTAAACAGAGGCCCTTCACCTTGTCAGCCATGACAGTAAGGCCAGAACTGTAGCTTTTATTCATGGCATGTTTTTTGCCCCATCTTTCCTACTTTGGTTCATAGACAGACACAGCTACTTTTTGTTATGTCAATAAGTGGCCAGCACAGCATGATTTTTCACGGACTTAGGGTGGATAAGGGACTCTATACATTAAAAGCCTTTCCTTCTTAGGGTACTTTATTCTAAAGAGTGTTTCTGTAGAAATGTTTTTTTACTTGAAAGACTATGGATCACTTTTCAGAAGCAGAATTCTCTTATCTGAAATAAACTCCTACCTGTGCTGAAAGACACAGGTATAATCGATGACTCAATCACAAAGGCAATCTTTATCAAAAGTGCCTTGGATCCCAAAGAGCCTGAGGGGATGAGAGAGGAGGTCTTTGCTTGTGTCAGAATGTGGCCGGGAGCTCAGCCCCTTCCTGGACCAGGCGTGAAGTAGGGTTTTAGGAAACAGCATTGGGGAATTCCTCTAATCTCTTTTAGCATCAGATAATCAACATCAGACAATTAACCTATTTCTAGATTCCAGTCCCTTTATTTCAGGTGAGGCCTATATGTCCTGTGACATCTTAGGTTCAGTGTTGTTCTGAAGATTGAAAGCTGGAGTGTACCAGCAGGAAAGTTGTTAATGATTCTTTATCTACTATCCTGGCTATCAAAATGGATTGAAAGTTAAATTCGTCTTTCTCACTGCCCTCTGGCAAGATTCCTGAATGAGGAATAGTCCCTCAGAAAACTCAGATTTGCCATTGTACTCAGACTCAGTCTGTAAGCACCACAAGGTAGGGTTCTTGCATCCTTGAATAATCCAGCTTCGTGCAAGGAGTATTTTTGAGGAGAGGGGAGATGCTATCTGATGCTCTTCTTTTATGTTAATGTACATGATAGCGAATCGCTCACATTGTGCCCATATCACTTAATAATATATCACAAACGTAACTTTTAACTTAAAATTAAAAAAAATTTAGTTAAAATTTTTATTGAGAAAGTTATAGGTTCACACGAAGTGGTAAGAAATAGTACAGAGAGATCCCACATATACTTGGCCCCGTTTCCCCCAAGGGCAACATTTTGCCAAACCCTAGTGTGATATCACGACCAGGAGAGTGACGCAGATACAATCCGCCAGTCTCGTTCCGATTTCCCTAGTGCTATCTGTACTCATTTGTGAGTGTGTGTGTTCACATGTGTGTGCATGGTTTAGTTCTGTACAGTTTTGTCACTTGTGTAGGTTCGAGTATCTACCTCCACAGCCAAGGCCCTGAGCGCCTCCATCAGCAGGAGAGCCTCACCTCGTCCCTTCGCAGCTGCGCCTCCCTCCCTCCCAGCCTTGGCCACTGCCAGTCTGTCCTCCATTTCTAAAATTTTCTGATTTCAAAAACGTTACATCAATGGAATCATATGCTATGTCACCTTTTATGATGGCCTTTTTCCACTCAGCACCGTTCCCTGGATATTCATCCAAGTGTGAGCATCAGTACTTCATTTCTGTTTATTGCCAAGAAATATGAGTGGACCACAGTTTGTCTACCCACTCACTCATGGAAGGGCACTTGTGTTATTTCTGGTTTTTTGGGGGGCTATTTTGAATAAAGAATGCATGAAAATTTGTGCACAGACTTTGTGTGAATGTAAGTTTTCATATCTCTGGAATAAATGCCCAATATATATAATTTTTATGGGAGTAGCGAGTACAGCTTTTACATTGTCTTCCAGAAGACATTTTCTTCTAAAAGATAATCCATTTTGGCTTGTGTAGACTCCAGACTTGTCAACCAACATGTCTTTTCATCTTATCTGAGATAGTCTTTTAGCATGAAAATAATTTGAATTTCAGTTCATTATATGGCTATTTCATGGGGGAGATGAAGTATAAGTACTTAACACAAACCAAAAAGGATGTACAGGTAGAGTTATCACTTCCTGCTTTGCCCTCCCACCTCTGGACTCTCTAGTCATTTGAAGGACCTCTACTGTTGCCATGTGACATTGCGATCATCTGCTTACGCACCAGACTCCCCACCCTGAAGGTCTTTCAGTTCCTTGAGGGCTGGGCTCCTGTCTTCCTCATCTCAGTGATGCTGGGAACATATTTAATCAACATTTCTTAAAGAATGCATTTCCTTTTCACATGGGACACTTTGTAAGTCATCTAATGTGTTTAATTTTCATTCAGCTATTTTGATAAAAAAAATTAACAAAAGTGTACCTTAGTATCTTCTAATTATGTTATTATGATCTTGTGTAGAGAAGAAACTCCTGATTAAGACCGTGCTTTGGAGAAAATTGGAGAGTGCTTTGTGTTTGTTAGGATGAAGGGAATCTATTAGGGACAACAGTGATATAATCTAGTATTTCACATGAGGGAAAATAGGTGAAGAGTTCAACTCTTCCCTACATAATGTGAAATGATGACATAATCTGACATTAAGCCCACATCTGCATTTTATAGTGGGATTAGTGCACATGTGACATATTTTAATATACTACATTTTGACAGTTGGAAGATAGTTAATGTTACTTTGATTCAAGTTTCTATAACATATGACTTCATCAACATTCTTTGGGGTGTATAGCCATCATGGCAGAAAGGGTATCAGAAGTCTCTGTTGATTTCAGCTTACCATCGGTGGTTTAAGTTCGATGTTTTACTTTAAACATCGTGATGGTCCCTGTATTTCCAGTAGTCATGCCATAGCCTTTGCATATTACATGGACGGCTTTGGTGCTCGCTCAAGGTGGTAAAGCCCAGGAGTCCTAGAGACCAGATTCTGGCTTTCGTTATAGAAATATATAAGTGTTAACTCTCATGACTCTTTTACAGGAATTTCTAAAAATAGCACTTCATAATTGTCTTACGATGTTTCCTTTTTGCTACCTGTGCTAGGCATACTGATTCATAAGGTTGCCCAATGACAGGTAGAAAGTTTAGAAAAATTAGGTTTTGAATAATATAAAAAAATTAATTATCGAAAATAGTCCATACATTCCTATGTGATGTGATATGAATTTTTTTTCTTTTAGATTTGACAAATTTTATATCAAGGAGTTTATAGATAACCTCCTTTTGTGAAGATTCGAGAAAAGTTACATTCTTCTATTCCGGACATCTTTTCTATTACAGTTCGGAGAGTTTGCATTGGCAGGCAAGGATGTGATATTGTTTTAGAAGCAGCAGCAATTTATAGTTTGGTTGAGGCAAGTTCTTGTAATAATGACAGGCACGGTTCAGCACTAATCCACGGGGATCTCCGCAACATGGCAAACAATACACTTCCCGAGACATGTTTGAATTATGAATCCAATGGTGGGCGGTCTCTTAAGTTCTGTGCAGAATAGCTTTGGTGTGAGTTGATGGAGCATTTTGTACCTGGGATTCAGAACTTTTATGAAGGCCAATACCCTGAAACTCATTCAAGCAATAAATTCACTTGTCTTTGAGTTTACAAGGCAATAAACAGTGAAGGCCTTTGACCTTAACATTTACTGAATACATTTGCAGCAGTTGTGTTTATTGACAACTATTTATAGGGAAGCGTTGGGTACTGAATTTCTGAAGGGGAGGGCAAGACGAATTTTGCAGGTCTTTTTTAAAAAATAAAAATTCTGAATTTAAGTTTTGGCCATTAGACGAATTTTCAGTTTTGGAGTTGGGGTTTGAATCTGCCTGCACACAAAGCATGCTGCAGTGATTTGTTTCCTTACGATGCAGCTTAAAGAAGACTCGTAAGGGAGAAGGCAAACAGGGAGTACATGCTTGCCCATTCATTTAAGTGGGTATTCTGTATTTTGAAAGTAGGACAGAAGCGAATGGTAGAGAGCTTTTAAGTCTTCTTCTTGTGGATTCATTGTATGTCATGAAGTTAAGTTACTTCTCTTCTGGATAAACACCCAGTTACAGGGACCAGCATTGCTGTATCTCCCAAAGATGTTGGGAACGTATTGATTTCAAATACATTATACGTTTTGAGTTTCATGAGTTAGAAACATGAAGGTAAAAGGAGAATCCTTATTATTGAAATAATTACTTGGTTACAAAAAGGGCATTCTGCAGCTTTTCTTTATTCCTGAAAGTTGGGAGGAATTGCCATTACTTCACATTGCAGATGGGGAACCCAGGCTGAAGGCAATCAAGAGTTTTGTTTCAGTGAGAGGGCGAGTTCCCGGTGATGGCTGATTTAGAAAAGATGCTGCCAGTACCTGGGGGGTGGGGCAAGAAACAGCTATAATAGGAAGAGTCACTTTTGCGCCAGGAGATTCCTGTGAACCAGTACAGTTTTCACTGTAGACTCTGACCACAGTTTCTTCTCACCGTGAGGACCCAGACAACGGCCCAGGAAAGCAGGTGACCCCTTTCTGATGATGCTATTTGCACATGTTGGAAATAGGGGGAAATCCCTTGCTGATCTTTGTGGGGCTTATATCTTGGAAAAAAAGATGTACTGATCATTATCTCAACATCTGCTGATGGTAGGAGTTCTTGAGTGGGCAGTTAACGGAGTCCATCCCTCCTGGACTCCACGGTCATGTTGACACCACATTCCCAGTAGGTAAATTCTTCAGCAACAGCCTTTGGCAGCCTTTCAGGTACCTTAAAAAACTTCAGCTCACAAAATTCTTGAAGTATGTGTTCTTCGGGTTATGTTGTCACTTTTTATTAGGCACTGTGCATCTGTGGACCCACTCCATGGGGTCCAGACTGTATTTTTGCCCATTGGCCTGCATCTGGGCTTGCTTATGTGCCTCTTTTAACAGGTTTTAAAAGAAAAGTAGGTTTCATCTGCTTGTTGATGGGAATAGGGAAGGAGCTGACTGAGCTGGTTTCTCTAGGTAATCTGGTGTTATGGTGTTAGTGGTTAATGGTTCTAGTTATCTCTGCCTAGAGAAAAATACATATTTCAGTGGTGCAGGCTACCCTTTTCCAAATGTAGTCGTTGTTCTGGAGAGTGGAGGAACAGCATGAGTGCCTCAGGACGGCCCGTTCTACCAAAAAACATGATTCCCAGAGCAGGTGCTGCTGTTAGAGACCAGTTGGGGAGGCTAAGGACCAACACCTGGCATCACTTGTTCTTTTACAGGAGACGGGGTTTTGCATTATACTTTTCATGATTGTCCTGTGTTTGTCGTGTATGGTAATTATGCCAGCTTTCTAGTTATACACAATAGAACCTTTCAGCATGGCTTTGTCCCATGGAAATTAATTTCATCTTGACGTGGCCATTTTGGTGGCATGCTGGCCCGGAACTGAAGACAACAGCGCACTCCACATGAAGTCACGGTGCTGAGCAGTAATGTTAGTTGGGTCAAAAAGCTGCTTTCTAAGGTTATCATGTGTAAATTCTTCTTTTCTAGCTCAAGAGCATATCTTGTTTTCAACAACTTGTTGAAAGACAGCCAAAGAAAAGGTTGACTTAGCTGTGCCTTTACCAGCCCTGGTCCCGGGGTGCAGCGCTCTAGTTCTTGGAAGCAGATGACAGAGCAAAGCCGGCTTTGGGAGATGTGTAGGAATCTGTGTTCACGAACCGAAACTCCAGGCCGAAGAGTAAAGGCCAGAGGGAAAGAATGGAATAGAAAAACCTGCCACTAGGAAGACCGATGACTGTCTTATATTCAGTTACAGGTGCTGAGGGGAGGGTGGAGCTCCAACAGTGGGAGTGAAAGGAGTGCATTAGTACGAGCTGACGATGATAAGACTAACTGGCGTTACTTTGGATGGACTGAAGTTAAGTCAGGACCATGAAAAAGGGCATGAAGGAGACCTGGAGGACTCCTCTTTTTGTTCCTGGTCACTCTTATCAAATGTGCCGGCACACAGTGAAATGCTCTTTGAAAGCCAGTGTCTCTAAGGAGGCAGAATTGTTTTTGAGATTCAGCCTATCTCACATGAACTTGGGGACTCTCACCTTGAAAAACGGGAAGCTGAACTCCCTGAAACAACTAGGAACTTCCCAGAAAGTGGTGCACTGGTGTTGGAAACAGATGAGACCCAAGGCTACAGGCTGCAGAACCTGTTTGTTAAGCAGCAAGGGGAAATGCCCTCAGCCAGACAGCAACAGAGGAATGTCGGGCAGGAGATCAGATCCACAGTCGGAAGGGGAGAGGAGGCTGATAAGGCTGCAAAGATAGCAGCCTCAGTCACGAGAACTGGTTTCAGGGGTAAAGTGAGGAGGGCTGGGATATTTGCGATACAATCTCATGATGCCGCTAAATCCTGGCACAGACCACAGGAGCCGGGACTAAGAGGCACTATTTAAATAACCCAGCAAATTATGCTTAGCTGAGAAATCAAACACATTTCATTTAAGGAACAGCAGTCTTTCTTGTCCTTAACAGGGCATCTCACCTGGGGAGTCAGTGCCACTGAGCAACCGTTGAGTCGCACAGCCAGGGTCACTGGTCATCATATTTTGCACTTACGGCTCAAGACATGTGGGACTCATTGCCATATGCTAACAGGAAGATCGTTTGTGTGAAAAAGGGTTTGTGTATGGCGTTACTTACCCTTTCCTCAAACGTAGGTGTACTTCTGTGAGCTTCAAGACAAGATGTTTCATGCCTCTCTTTTTCTTTTTGGTTTCTTGGAGGCTTAACCTTCTTGGGGAAGATGGCACCTTTGAACATTTCTTGAGCATTTATGAGTTTCTAGGATTTCAGTTTAGGGCCCCAATTCCTACTGTGACCATAATAAGAGGTAAAAATTGGACAGTCTCCAAATAGGCCCAAGGCAGTCCTGTGAGTGAGCCTTGTCCCACTGTGCAGCCCAGCAGCCGAGACGCCCGCTTCATCACTTCTGATTCTGCCCACAGCGGGCACTTAGATAAGAGAAAACACATGCCCGGGATTCACACGAAGCTGAGATGTATTTCAAGTTGTCCAGAAGCTCAATTTTGGCCAATCCAAGTGTAGTGTTGCTGATGGGGAAGTGTTCAGTCAGGTGTCCACATGTGGAAGCCGAATATTGATGCTGAGTGGGAATTGTCAGTAAGTGGAAATCAGTGGCGGAATACCTTAGCCTTACTTCTTGTTCAACATTAATCTCAGGGCTACGTTTATAGGCTGATTCCAGATGTGCTTGACTCTAAGGCCGCGTTTTCAGAGGTGACAGGTGGTGTGTTTACCTCAGCATAAATAAGGTCAAATGGTATTATGGATCCTAGGGCAAATGTCTGACTGTCCCACGGGAGTGCCTGGCAGGGCATTTGGCTGCAATCTGGCCCAGAAGCTGGAGGAGAGGGCCCGCCCCAGGGAGTCGTGCGATGCAGTTCTCAGGGGCTGCGGTAGAGGTCGCGGCTTGAAAGGAAAGGCTGCGTCAGGGAAGTGAAATACGAGCTTTTAACTTGGTGTCCCCCGGGGTCATTCCTCTCCGAGCTCCACTCTAAACTGCTGGCTGGCTTTTGGTGTTGTTATTCTGCAGCCATGGTATTTGGCGAGCTCTGTTTTTAGGAACACTTAATTGGTTTGACCTGTCCCACCGCTGCTTCTTACGTGAGGGGGAGCATTCCAGGAACAGATCTCAAAACTTGTGCCTCTCAAACTTGAGAAATGTACATTGTTTGCATGCACCCCTGGTGTTGACATATTCTTTTTATTATTATATTCTAACACACACAGAACATTGGACACTTATTCCTTGTGCTTACAAAACTGATACTATTCAAAATACCAACACGATTCATTAAGTAGAGAGGACAGTGTTGTTTTGCCAAAGCCCAAGTCCGGGATTCATAGCAGAAACACAAACTTGAGATTTAGTACTATATTTAATTTGTGTCTTTAACTTCAGCGGTGCTGGTTTAGAGAATTTCTGTATATGCAAGTGAGTTGTAGGAAAAAGATGAATAACTTCAAGGCTTTCTCGGTTATGTAGGAAAGTCAGGCCTCATATTAAATCTAAGATTTGCCAAGAATCAATTTTTCCAATACTGACTTGAGTGAGGCATAGTTAATTGTGTGAAGGTGTCTTCTGTACTAGAATATAAGCTTCGTATCACAGTGCATTGCAGATCTGCATCAAGTGCCTGTCTGATTCAGTGATTGCTGAAATTGGGACTAGAAATAGTTTTTAATTTGTTATTTGCTCGTATACTTATGGTAACGAACTGGTGCGAATAGTTATGTACAAAGGCAAGGGCCACCCAACACATTAGCTCACATTAGAAACAGAATGCAGACTGTTCTGGCAAAGGCTGTCTTGAGCACTGTATACCTATATGATACGTGCCTGGAGAAGTCTCGGTCTTTCCACTGGTGTGTTTAAATGTGAGGGACCAGAGGCCCTGACTGGGCAGTGCCCATGTGGACCACATACTGTGGAAAGGCAGAAGCAGGCTTGGTCATCCCAGAGCAGGGTTCGGTTGTAAGGAGATCACCAGCAAGGAGATTCAGAATTCTCTTATGTTATATACACACGGTTATTATCATGGGAAAGAAATAAGTTAAAAATTCTAACAGAGCCCAAAATCCAAAAGATGGAAATAGCTCATATGTCTGTCCATGGATGAACTGATAAATAAAATATGATATATACATACAATGGACTATTATTCCACCTTCAAAAGAAGGGAGATTCTGGCACATGCTACAACATCAATGACCCTTGAAGGCATTATGCTAAGTGAAATAAGCCAGTCACAAAAGGACAAACATGATTCCACTTATGTGAGGCACCTAGGATAGTCAAATTCATAGAAACAGAAAGTAGAATGATAGTTGCCAGGTACCGGGAAGAGAGAGGAATGAGGAGTTAGTGTTTAATGGGTGTACAATTTCAGTTCTGGAAGATAAAAAGAGTTCTGGAGACTAAGGTGATAATTGCATAATACTTAAAAATAGGTAGAATGGTAAAGTTTATGTTTTATATGTATACATCACACATATAAAAATCTCTGACGGAGCAATGTCAGACACCCAAGAATGCTGCAGTCTGAGAAACACCGCCCAGGACCGTGTTCGTCCAATGTGAGCCGCGGTGCCAGGGCCTGTCCGCTGTCCTTGGTGAGAAGAGGGAAAGCAGGCGATTGTGTGAGGTTTTCATAAAGCTGCGTTTATTCTTTGAAAAGGTTTTCCTTTATTCTAGGCTGATGCTTATGCCACTTGTTTTTTTTTTCTTGGTGGGGGAGCTTATTCTTCCTTTTGTGTAGAGAGTAGCAGTTGATGATGATTGTTTTTCTTTAATGTACCTACTTGGCAAAGTAAGTAGTTGGAAACACCATGTTGCTAACCCCCAATTAAAAGGTTATTTTAAAAAGTGATTAGTGAAATCCCAAAGTTTTGTAACTGCTGCTTTTTAGAACTGGCATGTGGTCCTGTTATTCCTTTCCGTTTTGATGGCCGTACTTACTCAAGGCGCACTGAGCGAGAGAAAAATTACAGCTTCGCATTCTAGAGCCAGATTCCACCGTCTCCCTCAGCGGCCTTTGCAAAACATGCGGACCTGTACAGATGTAAGTTGTTGTTAACTCTCTTTCAGTATTTATTGAACACCTATGGTAGGCTTGGGGAAACAAAGATGAATATGATTTGGTCCCTGCCCTGGAGGAGCCCATGGCCCAGCAGGGGAGGCAGTCACATAATCGACTCTAACACGACGTGATAAATTCTGTCACAAAAAGATGGACAAAGTGCTATGGGAGCACAAAGGAGGGGCAGTAAAACCGTAACATTATCCTAATGTTTTACAACTTTTATAGAAAGGAAATATATTGTCTAAGGCTTGAAGTCAAAGCCTTCTGGCTGAGATGTGGGCCTATTTCCCCTCATTTTGACCCCAGGTTAGGAAACAAATCATTCCACCAGGACCTGGGCAGCAGCGGATGGTGAATTCAGGGTGAGGATCTATGACAGAAGGCACGTTTGGGGGACATGGCGTTCATCAAGGCTTGAGCATGTCACAGGGAAGAGTTTGAGGCTCATGAGGTGGGTGGGTCAAACAAGACCCAGGGTGGCACAGAGCCCAGGGAACTCCCGGTGGGGCTCCACACCAAGCCACGTGAGGGCCTCGGGTGGCAAAGGAGCAGGAGGAAGGCTGTGGGGCAGTATTGAGAATTGAGTTGACACTGAATTGAAGGGCCTGGCTCCCTAGGAAAAAAGACAATAGACACCAATTGAAGGCTTACTGTGTCCTCAGTAGTGTGCTAACATCTATTCTTTCATTTAATTTCACAATGATGCTGGGGATAATATTAGTGTTGTTATCCCATTTTACAAATGGGATAACTGAAACTTAGAGAGATTACTAACTTGTCCCAAGTCACATAGTAGAACATGCTAAAGGAAGAGCCGGGGCCTGATACCAGGCCTGCAGGAGCCAAAGCTCATCCTCTCCAACCCAGCCTCCCACATTGGCAACAGCCTCCTGTCACTTCCCAGCAACCATCTCCAGCTGGATATTCCACCAGCACCTCAGATCTCATGTGTGGAAGTAAAATTCTTGCCTTTTCTGTCTGATCTGGTCAGCATCCTTGTGGGAGGAGAGAGAGAGAGAGAGAGAGAGAGAGAGAGAGAGAGAGAGAGAGAGAGAAAGAGAAAGAGAAACAGAGATGAAAGAGAAACATCCATTAGTTGCCTCCCATACATCATACATGCCCTGACTGGTGATTGAACCTGCAGCCTAGGTATGAGTATGTGCCCTGACCAGGGATTGAACCTGCAACATTTTGGCGTATGGGATGACACTCCAACCCACTGAGCAACCCAGCCAGGGCCAGTGATTTGTGTTTTATATTCTAAAAATATTCCTATAGCTTTCTATCATGTACATTTTGGGCAATTTAAACTTGTGTGTTTTTTTGTTCTTGTCCTATGTTCCTCAGTCATCCCTTTGCTGAGAATAGGGCTATTGTGGGGTACAACATCAGGGCCACGTTGGAGCATGCATGGATGGCGTCCTCTGGAGCTGAGCAGTGCTCAGCCTGCTCAACAGTGTGGGGCAGCCCTGACTGCGGACCCGTGAGAGTCAGGCACACGTTTGGCTGATTTCTGGTCTTTTTCAAAGTCATAGTGGACTGCACTGGACCCTAGATATCTCTAGGAGGGTTGAATGGGAAGCCGACTGCATGCTAGTTTATTCAGCCACTCACAGAGTTCCAGGAAAGCAGGCTTGTGTTTGGACATCCAGCCCTTGTCTGGTCTGTCGTTACACAGGCAGAGACTCTGCAGACTGCTGATGCGGGGGCTGGGAGCCTGGGAGGCCACGTGGAGGTGCTAAGTTTCACATTTGGGTATTCAGATTGGCACCAAGAGGAAAATATACTTGGAATCCAATAGCATTGCCAATTATGAGAAGTTAGTTGTGGACTTTGTGTCAGAATTATGTGCTTGTTTAAGCCCTGGGTGCTATGGTGATCCGTCTTATGTAAACACGAAGACAAATAATGCTTTATATTAGTCTACCACCTGTGCCTGTCGAGTCACCTAATCACCCCTTCGCAGGCCTGCTTCTCGTGGCGTAAATGTACCCGGCAGTGTCATGAAATGTTTCCCCTTGAAGTGTTGGGGCTGTGGACTCCCACTTGGGATGCCCAGCCCTCTGAATGCCACAGCAGCCGGGGACGGGGGCTTTCCTGCCGAGGAGTCATGGTGTGCAGTTTTCTTGGAACTCAACGTGAGTTTGGAAGGAAAAATGACCTGGAGGAGGACAAGCAAGAAGAGACAGCCCATTAGCAGCCAAACCATATGACAAAGGAAAAAGCAACTTCAGAACTGTCAACGCAACAGCTGGGGGAACAGGCCAAGAAGCCAGATGCTGCTGCTGAAAGACTATTTTCCACAGAGTTAGGGCCTGTGATGTTCGTCTCGGCCCCCTGTGTGGCCCTGGGCACGGGGCTTTATTGCTGGATAAAATAACAAAGGCAGGAGAGGCGGGAATTGCAGGCGTGCCCGGGGGGGCCGACTTATAAAGTTAAGGAAGACAATAAGAAGTGGAAATCCTGTTCATTATAACCTACCAGCATCATCAGGAATTTGAACCCCATACATACCTCCTCCGTAAGGGATTTATTTGGAAAACTACCTTAAAGTGGCATACTTTAATTTGAAGCTAGATATTAAATTGGTGAGATCCCCTGGTAGATCATCCTATCAGAGTTTCTAGCTTCTTTTTTTGTGGTCCCAGGCATATTCTTCTGGTATTGATTTTTGTCCCAGATAAGTGGAATTTGATCTCATTTTAGCAGACGAATGAACTGAAAAGAATCTCACCGACTTAAAGGAATGCAAAGCGGCTTGCTTAAAGTTATTCCATTTGACATTTGTAGGAATAGAGCTTCCTGAGTGCTGGAGCCTTTTCCTCAGCACTCACCACCACACTGCACTTTCCTGTTCTTTCCCCCTACTTTCTTGCTCCCCCCAATTCACCTGTTTCCATCAAGTGTTCCCTACCACTCTGGACTAATGATATAGGAAACCAATTTATTTTCTTTCATATCCAAAAGCCTACTGAAGGAGTCATTTCTTGACTTTTTTTTGAAAGAGGAAAGAATTTTTTAAAAAGATTACTTATACTGGAGAGAATTTCTGGGAACAGGCTGAATAAATAACTTTAAAAAATTTGAGGTAGGCTGGACAGATAACTTTAAAAAACCCTGAAGTGTGAGGAAATGATTCTTTCTGCATCAGGCAAACAGAGCAGTCAGAAGATAAGTTGCAGAAACTAAGTTTTATGCATTTCTTTAAGACATTTGGGGTACTTGGCCTTCACACTCAGGGAGGTGGGTTTTGGTACTTTCTAGTATGTCCACTCTTGGTTTATTGTCCCTACTGAAAGAAAGTAGATAAGGGACTAATATAAAGGATTAGGTCATCTGAAACCACCTGGTATCTGCTACGGAGTGTGGCTCTGCCCGGACACATTTTTATGCAGCTGGGGAAGGTTTGAAGACCCTGGCCAGGTCATGGAACACCTGGGGGTGAATTTCAAACAGGCCTGATAAGAAGGAGGTGTTTTCCTCATTGTCCTGTCTCCCGGTTCTGAGCTTTTCTTCTGTAACAGAGCAATAAGGGATTCTCGCCACCTGTCTTAGCTCGAGCTCGCTCTGCAGAGCCAGAGAGAAGGGCCTGTGTGCAGATAATTTATTTCATGAAGTAACCCAAAGAAATAGGTGTGTGTGTATGTGTGTGTGTTTGCAGGAGGTTGGGAATAGTGAAACAGGCAAAGAGGGTCAGCCAAGGCAAAGGCACATTATTGAGCTGGTCCCCACCATGGGTGACTGGGACTCAGTCCCACTGGGAATCCTGTGAGGAGCTGTGGAAATTGCATCTACGAATTATCCACCCAAAGGACAGAAAAGGAGAGGATTGGTCCACTGGCTTCTGTGCTCCAAAGATTAAGTATTGTCCCATGGGATTAACTTTGTCATACTTCCAGGTTTGTGCATGTGTGAGTGCCAAGGTGTGCCATGCTGCTGCTGTGTCAGAGACATCCTGGCAGAACATGAGAGATCTTGGGTACAGCAGAGGCTGCTGGGTGCACCTGTGTTACTCAAGCTGGTTGCCACAGCAACGGCTTAAGTGAAATGTGGGCTGAGAGGACCTGAGGGGGAGCACAGAGGTACCTGACAGTCATGCCTCCATCCAGGTGTGGCCCCTGGCATCTCAGAGCGGCCTTGAGGTTCAGGGCAAAGCATAGTTCTTAGGCAGGTGGTAGGCCCTCCACAGGACTGTTGAATCCCATCTATTTCATTGATTTTTCTCTAATGTTCTGCTGTAGGACTACAGGATGCTCTGTTCCCTGGCAGCCCACCCCCCGCCCCAACAGCTTTATACACAGAACAAAATGGGAACATGACGTCATGTTCAGCCAATCACTTCGTGCAGTGGCTGGTGTATGAGTCAGGGTCCCAGTAGAAACTGATGACATACTCAAGAGGATGAACCAAGAGAAGGACTAATTACGAAGGTCTGGGCACAGTTAAAGGAAACCAGAAATAGTGGGCTGTCTTACTGCACTTAGCCTGCAGGAGTGAGAGGAGGAAGCACTTAGCCCTGAGAGCCCAAGTTGTAGCTGGAGGAGTGGGCTGCAGGAGAGGAGCTGTGGCCCTCAGGAGAAGGGTGTGTCCAATCTGTGGAGACCCAGCAGGAAAGGAGCTGGGAAATAAAAAACCTGACCTCACTCTCCCTTTGCCCTCTGATCTGATGGTGCCTCCCATTGGCTGACCTCAATTAGAAGCCAGAGGTCAAGGGAGCCCAAGATCACATCCATGAGGGTCAGCCTTCTTGGGCAGAGTGGAGAAGGGCGGAGAGTGCACCTGGAGGAGCAGACAGACGACACCCAACATTCTGGTGCACATATATATGGGCAGTTTATGGTCCAGCTCTATCTTATTGGGGATTAGGTGCCATTTACACCTGCTTGGAAATGGGGTATGTTGGCACAAATAAGGTGTCTCTAGGCCTAAAAAGTGACAGGTTTAATATAGATCTAACGGGTTGGGTATATGGCTTGGAGTGTGACTAGTCTGATCACTGTGGGATTTTAATATATTTAAAGTTACTTGGAAAATATTTTTTAACAATGAGATTAGAGCGACATTTATTTACTATATAAAAATCATGTTGGCCCATGGACAAGGAATAGAAGGGGGAAGATGAGATTAAAAGGAAATTCATGGTTTGTGGTAGACGTAAGGGGACTTTTCTCTCTTCTAATTTCCTTTGTTGCTATTTTAAGGCTGTTTTTGCAATAAATTCAAACTAAAGAGAAGCCACCAGTCACCTAGAAGAGCTTGTTTAGGCTTCTGGACAACCATGCTGGCAATAGCAAGTATCTTGAATAAGGAAGGCTTTAAACCTGAGTATTTCTTGCCTGAGTCTTGGAAATTTAAACTAGAATCCATGTGAGGTTCATTTTAATAGAGCCCTGTAGGTTTTTAAGCATTTTTTCCCATAATTACTTCTGTTTTCTTTATAAGCAGTTTTATGGAGACTGGAGGGAGGTATTTTCCTTACCCCTTCCAGTGGCTTTGCGCCCAGTTCCCCGGTCACTGTGGATGCACAGAGTGGGATCCAGTCTCTGACACAACTTCAGTTAAGTGGGGCATCCAGCGGTGTGAGACCTGTCCTTTCTTTCGGGAGGTGCAGGGAGAGAGGTTGTGATTATTGGGTGCTGGGGGGAGGCTGGACTTTATCAGGACACCTCGAAGAGCAGGAGCTCACCCACCCTCCCTTCTTCCCCAGTGGGGGGGCTGCAGCTCTCAGCAGTCAAAGTGGGGTGTCACTAATGTTTATCAGTGTACACAGACCGAATGCCAGACGCTGTTTCTAGCACATGACCCTGAGAAGTGGAGACAGGTGACTTGAATACTTCTTTTTTAACCACAGTCGCAAACCTGACTCCAATATCTTTGGGTTGTCATGAGAATTTACCCTGAGAAAAATGTTCCAGTTGAAAGGTACTGTTTCTGATCTCATAGGCTGTGACCAGTTGACGAGTTATCTGAGCTGAGTTGGTTCAGGGGCCTGGCCTCCAGATGTGACTGGTAGTTTGGCTTTTCATTCTCCTTCTACCCCCCGTCTGCCCAGCAAGGACAAAAAAAGTTTTTTTGAAGGGAAATAAATTGCTGGCTCACTCCTGGCATGTATCTGATAGCATCAGGTGAGGATAGCAGCTAAAGAGAATTTTATTTGTAATGAAATAGATATGCCTATTATTCTGTATAAACTGTGGCAAGATAGTTCTCTGTCTTTGCTCAGTGCGAAGAACCAGTATAGGCTTACAGCAGAATTTAAAAGTAATTGATTATAGCCTTCAGATTTATAGCAAAATTAAAAATAAAAAAGATGATCTTGTAAGGTTTTTAAAAATATATTCTTATTGTGTTTTTTTCATTACCATTTATCCCCTTATACGCTCTTCTACCTCCACCTCACCTCCTGCATCCCCACACTGCCGTCGGTGTCCACGAGTTCTCTCTCTCTCTCGCTCTCTCTCTCTCTCTCTCTCTCTCTCTCTCTCTGCCTAAGCGTACTTGCCTGACATTCTTATCCTTGGTAGCAAATTTGATGTTGAGTTGTCTGAAATATCTTGAACACCAACTGAATTTGTGATGGAATCTGCTAAGACCAAGGATGGGCCTACACACAGGAAGAGAGAGCGAAGGGCAGGAGAAGCAAGAGGCTTGAGTTTGGACCCGGAGTTTTCCATGTGTGTTTGACACAGTCACAGCCCAGAATGAATCCCTTTTGCTTCTGTGCCAGGTTTCCCATCCTTTTTAAAAGTGGCCTTTGTCTGGGTGCATGCACTTCCAGCAGCTGGGCGTGTGTTGAGAGTGGAAATCTTGCTAGCTTTGGGGCTGCAGAGCCTCGGTTCAAGGCTGTACCTGTGAACAGTCCAGCGAACTAAAGGCACGATAATGAACTGTTCTGTGCCTTCTTTTCCAAATTTATAAAAGAGAACATGAATTGCTTACCCTGTAGGATTCTTGTGATGCCTACATGAAACAGCATGACTAATGATCTCACTCTTAGGTTGCTTTTAATTAAATTATTTATTTTAAACGATATCTTTTCATGCCCCGCTCTTGTCTCGCTTCCTGAACCCTCAAATACAAGAAACGTGAAGTGTGGGAGAGATGGCACTGACTCCCAAAGAGAGTGTGGGAGGCTGACGATCAGAAAGGCACACGACTCAACATCGGGACTGGTAGGTGGACAGTGTTAGCTGTGTCTGCAAAATGTCCTTTTACCAGCACAGACAGAGCTCTGGGCTGTTTTTAAGAAGTTCCTTAAGCCCAAATGTCAAAGGTGGAAGTCCAATTTCCCTAAGGGTTCAATCCACCTCCAGGCAAGAGTCACCAGACAAGTGATTCCCAGACCTGGCCTTTTCTCAGGCTCTGAGTCTCTGACCGAGAACTCCCTCCGGCTCTGCTTTGTCCCTGTAGCCGTGCCTCGCACACCAGACCAAATGCAAGTGCGAGGACAAGACAAAAACACTGAGAATTGTTTCAGAATCGGAGACCAATGTAAAATAACATGGAAATAATAGGACTCCCCTGACCCTGTATCTTTGCTGTTTTGAGGGCCTTAGAGCTCTCTAAAGTATTGCTGCGTGATTCAGTCTGCTTTGCGTTTCTCTGCATTGAGTGATGCTGGCAGAGGGTACAGGACTCTAGGAACTGAAACAAAATAAAGGGTGCTTGGCAACATTAGATTTTTTAAATATTTTTTTATTCTCTTCTCAGAATGTATCCCATCAGACTCTTGAAAAAATTCATGCAGACAGGTTTTTCAAAGAAATCAGTGTGTGTGTATAAACTATACACATACATTTGTATTTATATTTGTCACTGATAGATTTTGCTCATCACATTAGAATAATAAAAGAAAATATTAGTAAAGAACAATAGGGGACTTAAGTGCTTTCCTGCCCCCCTGTGCCTGCCTTCCTTCCTCTTTCTTTGAGGAATTCTAAAATAAATCTGCAAGGTAAAATTCAGGGATGATTAAGAAAATCATGCTTTAACAGTTGATGTATAACAATTTGGAAATGAGGTACTTATTTGTGGTAGCTTTAAAATTCAACTCATTGTGTTTATCCAGCACCTTCGAAGTGACTAGAAAAAGAAAGTGTACAACTCAGTCCTTGTTCCTAAGAAGCTTGGGGTTGGGGTGGGTGGAGGGCCTGGACACACAGAAAATGGGGACAACAGGAGAATGCAGACAGGGAAGTGTTATGATAACACAAATGCACACGTGCAAATGCTAAAGAACCTTCTAGATGGTCATGGAAAAGTGACCCAGTGGTGGCTGAAAGGTGAGGGATGCTGGAGGTGGGCTTGGACACGGCTCACACAGGGTGTTTGAACAATTTTGTTCTCCCTCCAAAGGCCTCAGTAAAGCAATCTATTTGTGTCCACTGCTCAGGTTGGCATATACGGAAGCCAAAGACAAATGATATGTGCCCCACTTCCTTCCTCCCTGAGCAGAGGATAGAAGCAACTGGAACAGCCTTCTCACTTTGCTCCAAAAGACAGTAGACCTGGCTGATTTTCAATGAACACACCGTTAAGCCACCAGAAGCAATGACCAGATCTCTGACTTCCACACCTTGGCCGTTCTAGGAAACCCTAGTTCTGGGAGTGCAGCAACTTGATGGTTTTGTTTTTCCTCCCTGGATGTCTAGTGGTCTGTGCCTGATGCTGGCCAGCTGAACTATATTAGTTCTGATGCTAAGTTTTAATTTGAGGTCCCTGGGATCCTTCCCCTCTTTCAGTTTAAATGTCACCACTCAGGGAGGTCTGTTGGGATGGTGCTGCCTAAAGCAGTCACAGCCTCTATTATTCTTTGGCACAGCATCCTGTTTATTTCATTTGAGGCACTTTTCACAAATACTTATATTGTTAATTAGTTGTGAAGAAGAGAGCATTCTCTCCATAATAAGAGAGGATTATGTGCTAGTAGTTGTAGAGAAAGAAAGGTTAAAGTCTTGATAGGTTTCTAGCTCTCCTTTCCAAATAACCTTCTGGAAGTTTACTCATGGCCACAGGTCTGCCTCCCTTCTCTTGCGAGTATCACAGTGTTTCCTCTTTTCCACCTGAGGGTCATGCGACTCCAAGGTCTTCCTCTGAAAGGTGCTTAGGCTCCATGGGAGTAGTTTCCAGAAGGCCAGATACTGGGAGTGGTGGGCTTGGTCTCTGGGTGGTGGAAACACTAGTCTGTCTGTGCAATGCACTTCTTATCAACGACAAAAACATATTGCTAGTTCTGAGTCTAGGGTTTCTTTCTTTTCCCTTCATATATATTTGGTATTTAATGACTTGTCTCCCCTACCAGATTATTTGCACCATGAGGAGAGGGACCATGTCTGTCTTGTCGTTTTTTATACTCTTAGGGTGTAGCATAGTGCCTGACCTATACTAGGTTCTCAGTCAAGGTTGATGATGAATTTTTCCATCCATGTGTCTGCATTTCACCTCTGAAGAGCCCCCCATCTCCCAACACCTGTGTAGTTCACCCAAACCACCCAAATTTGTAGGGTGCAGAGAAAGTGAGGATTGAACAATTGCTTCTGGCTTTTCCACAGGGGTGACTAGCTCTTCTTGGGGGCTGGGTAAAGGAATGGAGGAATATAAAGTTCCAAGAGACACCCCCCTTCCAATAAGTGTCCTTCACTCCACAGCCACACCTTTAGGTTCAACCTGGTGGCAGTTTGTTTTTCACTGGCCCCTCCTCTCGCAGTCTCTTGGGCCAGCTCCCTATGTGGGCTGTTCTTGTTCTTGGATGCTTGGATGGCCCTTTATCTACTTGCCATCTGTGTAAGGGGATCCTGCCAAGATGATCAGATGTGAACTCAGTGCCAGAAACATTTTAATTAATTTATGGTGATAAAATGTGAAAAGAAAACTATCGAGGAAAGCCTGGGCCAAAGAAAATTAAACATAAGAGGAAACAAAGAAACTAGAGCCATGCGGCCTTGGAAGGAAGGGCCTGGTTGGCAAAGCAGTCAGCAAACACTTTTCCTCCCTTGTCCTCTTCATTTTTTAAATAACACCCAAGTGGAAAAGCCACATAGGACCCAGGAACTGGAGGGGACAAAGGAGAAAACTGAACAGCTTGCAATTGTGTAGCAAACAGAGGATAAGCCTGCAGGACTGCAGGCTCCCAGTGTATGCGGGTGGCCAGTGTCCCTCAGCAGGAGAGGAAACTTTCTTAAGCTCTGAAAAATGATTACTTCAGTGGATGTTTAAAGATGTCAATATGGGTGAAATACTAAAGAAAACCAGTATTAGTGAGTTTTATCCCTCCTAAGATGAAAACGAGCCAGCAATATTTACTTGTAGGCTTCTGGGTCATTTGACTCATTGGAAAGGCTGATTTGATTTATTTTTCTTCCTTTCCCTTCTTTTTCATGTGAAATATCTACTAAGTACTGAATGAAGACAAATTTCTCAGTTATTCTTTCCAAATGAACTTTAGATGAAGACAAAATAAAATGAGAAAATAACTGTGAATCAGTACACAGGAATTCTATCAAAATAAGAAATCATCTGGTTACTAATTTATTTGGATATCATATCTTTATAGATTTGATGCTCTTAATCCAACTGTAATTCAAGAAAAATAATAGATTTTTAAAAGCAACTGGGAGGAATGGTGGTGGAATTCTGGCCAAGATGGAAGCATAGGTAGAAATGCTTCACTTCCTTGCACAACTAAAAGGAGGATAACAACCAATTTGAAAACAAAACACAACCAGAACTGCCAGAAAATCAAACTGTATGGAAGTCCGAGAACCAAGGAGTTAAAGAAGAAATATTCATTCAGACTGGTAGGAGGGGCAGAGATGGGCTGCTGGGGTGGAGAGGACGCATGGCAAGGCAGCAGCTGGAGGACCAGGCAGTCCTACATTCCCATGCAGATAAACTGGGAAGAATAGCTGGAGAGCAAGACAAACCACACAACCCAAGGCTCCAGTGCAGGGAAATAAAGCCTCAAAACCCCTGGCTGTAAAATCCTGTGGGGGTTGCAGAGGTGGGAGAAACTCCCAGTCTCATAGGAGAGTTCATTGGAGAGGCCCATGGGATCATAGAATGTACACAAGCCCACCCACTTAGAAATCAGCCCCCGAAAGGGCACAATCCGCTTATGGGAAGTGAGGGAAGTGACAGAAAGTGGGACGACAGTCAAACAAACTAGCAAGCAGCATTCTTCCCTCTCTGATCCCTCCCCCACACACAGCACCACAACGTGGCAAAGTGGGTTGCCCCAACCTGGTGAATACCTAAGGCTCCGCCCCTTACTATCTAACAGGCATGCTGAAACAAAGAAATATGGCCCAAATGAAAAAAATAGATCAAAACTCCAGAAAAAGAACTAAGCGATAAGGAAACAGACAACCTATCAGATGCAGAGTCCACAACACTGGTAATCAGAATGATCACAGAAATGATTGACAATGGTTCCAAAATAAAGGAAGAAGTTAAGGCTGTACAAAGTGAAATAAAGGAAAATATACAGGGAACCGACAGTGAAGGGAAAGAAACTGGGACTCAAATCAATAATTTAGAGCAGAAGGAAGAAATAAACATTCCACCAGAACAGAAAGAAGAAACTAGAATTCAAAAAAGTGAGGAGAGGGTTAGGCATCTTTGGGACAACTTTAAATGTTCCAACATCTGAATCATAGGGGTGCCAGAAAGAGAAGAGGAAGAGCAAGACATTAAAAACTTAATTGAACAAATAATGAAGGAAAACTTCCCCAGTCTGGGGAAGGAACTAGACTTGCAAGTCCAGGATGCACAGAGAGTCCCCAAGAAGATGGATCCAAAAACAAACACACCAAGACACATCATAATTAAGTTACCCAAGTTTAAAGATAAGGAGAGAATCTTAAAAGCAGCAAGAGAAAAGGAAACAATTACCTACAAAGGAGTTCCCATAAGACTATCAGCTGATTTCTCAAAAGAAGCCTTATAGGCAAGAAGAGCTGGAAAGAAGTATTCCAAGTCATGAAAGGCAAGGACCTACATTCAAGATTACTCTATCCAGCAAAACTAGGATTTAGAATGGAAGGGCAGATAAAGTGCTTCCCAGAAAAGGTAAAGCTAAAGGAGTTCATCATCACCAAGCCCTTATTACATGAAATGTTAAAGGGACTTATCTAAGGAATAGAAGAAGGTCAAAAACTATGAACAGTAAAATGACAACAAACTCACAACTATCAACAACTGAACCTAACAAACAAAAACAATAACTAGGCAAACAACTAGAACAGGAATAGAATCACAGAAACGGAGACCACATGGAGGGTTATCAGCAGGGCAGATGAGAGGGGAGAATGGGGAAAAAGGTACAGGGAATAAGAAGCATAATTGGTAGGCACCAAATAGACAGGAAGAGGTTAAGAATAGTATGGGAAATGGAGAAGCCAAAGAGCTTATATGTACGACCCATGGACATGAACTAAGGTGGAGGAATGTGGGTAGGAGGAGTGGTGCAGTGTGGACAGGGGATAACGGGGAGAAAAAAAGGGACAACTGTAATAGTGTAATCAATAAAATATATATTTTTAAAAAAGCAACAGGGAGAAGAATATAGCAGTGAAGGGGAAAAAGGGGGTTACACTGGCTGAAGACAGGGAAAGAAATGAGACAAACTGCTCAGTGATTTGCAGAAATCTAGAGGACATATTGCCTATTCATCATAATTAAGAGGGAACTGTATAAAATTGAATAAATAAGTTTATGTTGAACTTAGTGATTGATTATTTATACAGCTAATTTAATAGAATAATAGAATTTTAGAGCTATGACTTCATACTATGTCTGAATCAGAGCTGCCTAGAGAGGTATTTTTTTCTTTTTAAAAATTTATATGATTGAGCCCCACTTTCCAGGGCTTATGGGGTGAGGCTTTGTCATGTATGTTTTGAAAAAGCTTACAAGAGATTCTGATATGTATTCTCTTACATTTATTCATCCATTCATTCAACATTCATTGAATATCTACCATGGGCCAGACACTGTGGTAGGTTTGGGGACATAGTGGTAAGAGAGAAAGACATGATCCCTGCCTTCCTAGAGGTATGGTCTGTGAGTAATGCACAGCCCTTTCATTTTCAGTTAAAGATACTGTCACTCTGGTAGTTTCCATGACTTTCCTTGGATCACCCAATTAGGGGGTGGTAAACTGAAGTGGAAGTTTATATCTGATTCTTATTTCCAGGTTCTTTTTACTAATTACCCTTGCTTATTTTCTGACTATCTTTTATTTAGTTGTATTAAAATGCCTGAGATTCCAGCTGTACTGGAAAAACAACTGGGTTTGGATCTAGGTTGAAACCCTTGCTCTACTATGTGCTGGATTTATGACACTGAACAATTGTGTGACTTCTGGCAACCTCCAACCTCCTCACGTGTAAAAGAGACTCATACCTACCGTACTGAGGTGGAGGGGAGGGAGCGGAGGTAACTATTTGAGAGGCAGAAAAACTTGTCCAGAAGCTATGACTTTGAGAGAGCTCAATTATTGGAAGTTCTGTCCAGTTCTATGCAAGTAGTCTGAAACTTTACTGGGTGGTGCTGGGGTTGGAGTACATGGGGAGCCAACCTGAATATGGGCAGAGCGACCAAGTTGCCCTCATCCTCTGGAACATGCCAAATCAGTGTTGTGCCCATTGGCATCTGGTGAACCCTGCCATCCTGTCAGCAGTGATGTGCTTAGGATGCCAGTGGTTGGTCTCTGGGGCTCATGACAAAGCAATGGCCTTTCCAGAGCAAGCCAGACCTTCAAAGCTGTTCCAAAGAAGGTCTGAAATCAGAGAGCGGGGCAGCCCTGGAGACAGTCTGGAGTGCAGCCTCAGTGATTTCAGGAGCCCCTATTGAATAGCTTCTTGCTTCTCTGTGTAGACCTTGCTCCAGGGCATGTTGTGGTTCCCAGGCTGCCTGCTGCAGATCAGCTCAGCAACTTCGGCCACAGCCTGAGTTTTTTTTTTTAACTTTATTTTTATTGTTGACATTATTACAGATATCCCCACTCCCTGCCTCCCTTCCCCCCTGCTTTCGCTCATCTCCATCCACCACCTGAGTCTTGAGTCAGTTTTCGTGACTGGACAAAATTCCACCACCTAAACTTGCTGCAGGTACCAGAAACAGATCACAGGACACAATTAAAAAGGATGAGATGATAAGAAAGTGGTTGGATCGAGGTGGAGCCATCTATATCACCAGTAGCAAAAGTCAGATTTGTAATGTACTGCTGAAAGCCTTTACAGACCTTTCTTATTTAAAAGAATGTATCACACCTCCTAGGTATATGGCCAAGAGAAAGAAATGTACATGTTCACCAGAAGGCACATCAAAGAATGTCCATAGCAGCATTGTAGGTAGTACTCCCCAGCTGGGCACTACTCAAATGCTCACCAACAGTAGGACGGATAAATACGTGGCAGTATAGTCACGCAACGGGATGCACAGCAACAGGAATGAACAGACCAAGACTACGTGAAACAGCATGACTGATTCTCACAGACAAAACATTAATGTAGGAAGCCAGATGCAAAAGAGTACCTACACCGATTTCATTTATAGAATGTTCAAAAACAGGCAAACTCACCTGTGCTGTTAGAAGTCAGGATGGTGGCTACCTGGTGAGAGGCAGGGACTGGAGGGCTATGCAAAGCAAGTTTCTGGGGTGCTGGTTGGTGCCATGCTGTTTCTTGATTTGGGTGTTAGTTGCACGGGAGTGTTGACTTTATGAAAATTTTCAGTGAACTGCATGCCTAATGAGTTGTGCCCTTTTGTATCTATAACATTGAGCTTCAATGGTAAGTTTACAAAAAAGAAGATGTATCAATATCTCTGCACCATTATCATCATAGATAGCTCCCTGGACTGGCAGTCAGCATTGTGGTTTTTCTTATTTTTAAATTCTTAAAAGAATATTTTATTTATTTATTTTTAGAGAGAGGGGAAGGGAGGGAGAAGGAGGGAGAGAAGCATCAGTGTGCGAAGAAACATCGATCGGTTGCCTCTCACACGCCCCCAGACAAGGACCTGGCCTTCAAGCCAGGCATGTGCCGTGACCTGGAATCGAACTGGCAACTTTTCGGTTTGCAAGACAATGCCCAACCCACTGAGCCACACCAGTCAGGGCAGCACTGTGATTTTTCCACCAGTAAAATAATTAAGTAATACTTGGCATTTTCTTCTGTCTGACACAAAGGTGTCACTCAGTGAACGCAGGGATGGACAAAAATAGGTTTACAGCCCTGGCTGTTGTGGCTCAGTGGATTGAGCACAGGCCTGCGAACCAAAAGGTTGCCTGTTTGATTCCTGGTCAGGGCACATGCCTGGGTTGCAGGCCAGGTCCCCCAGCTGGGGGCATGCAATCACTGTTTCTCTCTCCCTTTCTCCCTCCCTTCCCCTTCTCTCTAAAAAATAAACAAATAAAATCTTTTTTTTAAAGTAGGCTTACTGTTGTTCGTATGGAGAACAATACAATAGTTAATGAGTAATAATACAAAAATAAACTGTTTTGCATACTCATTATAGTAAACCTACTTTTGCCCATCCCTGTATTTGTTGACTAAATGAAGAATGGGTCATAGCTTTTCTGTGGGACAGGCAAGCTATTAAGTAAGAGTGCCAGGGAGTTTACAAAGGCCCCCTTGGGAGATTCCTATTATCAAAGATTTTCCTTACCTGAGCCATTGCGTCAGACATTTAAGAGGGAAGCCTCACTCCTCCTGAGTGTCATGGGGCTTAGACCGCCCATGCAAATCCTTGGAGCTCCTCCTTGGCAGTGAGAGAGCAGCCCAGACTTAGGGTGCCCTCCCTGTAGCACCTGGGGCCCTTCAAGAGGCCCAGTTCAGCTGGATCTTTGATGTCATCTCTGTAAATGCTGCCCGACCATTTTTTCTTGGTCTTTGATGAGTCAAATGTGAGCAGGAGATGTTTGACCTACAGGCATGGCTTGCGGCAAGGCAGGAAATACCTCATCTTGTTGGGGTACAAAAAAGGGAAATTAAAAGGTACCGTGAACTGGTTCATGCCAACTGACTCCGAGGTCTGCCAAACATCTCCCAGGAGGTGTGATGGGGCATGAACACTGACTCGCAAAGGGGCAGATCTGAGGTAGCAGCCGCTCAGAGCTCCCGGACTTGAGCCCAGGTGGAATTTCTTTCAGTCTGAGGCACTCTCTGGTCAAACCTGTTGGTCAGGAAGCCAAACGTGTCAAGTGTTTGAGAGCTGGCTTAAGCCACATGAAAGGCCCGTTGAAGCCATTTTCCATTAGGAGATTGCAGGTGGTGAATGTGCACACACGCATCACACAGAGACCCAGTCCTGTCTGTAAAGCTTGGAGTTTGCTTCCTTTTCAAACGCTCCCCAGACACCATACTATACAACTTAAATCCAACAGACAGACCACTATTGAGAAATGTATGCCTTTTGAAACCAGGTTTCCAAAGGTGTGGCTCCTTTATCTGTAAAGATAGCTGCACTTCTATTGGTCCTGCTGAGATGGACCAAGGAGTCTTGGTTTTTCGAGCACAACCCACGACTGATTTCTTTACACCTGCATTGAGTGGTGGTGTACCAGCGTTTCCATGGAATCTGAAGCCCTTGGAGATTTGCTTTTTTTCTCATGATAAAGCTGCTTAGTAAGCTTGTGTAACAGGAGTACCTGTGTTGTTTACCCGAATGTCAAGTAATGGTAATGACACTTGCACGGAGGTGAAGTCAAGGGGTGAAGCCTGCCTTCCAAGGGCAGTCTGATTCTCAGCGTCTTGTGGAGTCTGCCCTGGGGGACGGGACACCCTGGCTCTCGGGGCTCAGTGTCACTCTCAGCCCTGGACGTTATCCTCAGGGGACAGTCATTGTTAGGGTAGGTGTGGTGGTGGCCTCTCCTTTTGCACTTCTAGAATCTGGGGTGCTCAGCATATGGAGAGAGGGTGGACACTGGTGGGGAGGGAGAACAGAGAAAAGTTGGGTGGCTGTAGGCTTTGGAGCTACCAGAATATGCGGAAAGCCTCTAGGCGGTGAAAGACGAACCAGCAAGCATGTAAACAGCATGAAGCCCTGGGTCTCCTACTGAAGAACCTGCCCTGCCACCCACCGCCCCACACCGCCACACACTTCTAACCCTGCCACCCCTAGAGCCATGTTTAAAGTGACAAAAGGCTTCCTTTAATTTGTTTGAAAGAGAAAACAGAAGAGAAAGATTGATTGTTAGTATTTCTGCAAATCTGGCTACGTGAATTTGTGAGGAAGGTCTGTGGTCATGGGTCCCCCGTGGGCCTCAGTTTTCTGCTCCACTGTAAAGCAAGGATATTGGACTCTCTTATCTCTATGAAGGTCCCATTCAGTGTGAAAGTTCTGTGTTTCAAAGAATCTTCCAAACAGCTTCCTAGGGTGGTGCTATCCAAGAGGCTTCAGTTAAAATCCAAATGTGTTTCCTGTGAAGGATAACGTGGTAAGCCTCATCAACATGAATATCTTAGGTCAAGTGCGTTTGCCAAATGTACTTTGATGATAGGAGGATCCAGGACACAGGCTCAGTTCATTTATGTTGGGGGAGGAGAGAAGAACATTCTGGAGGAAGGGAAGTTGACCAAGGAGCTTAGGATCTGGTGAGGAACTAATGGAGGGTACTCTACCCGCCACTTACATGAAAGGATACTTGGGGCAAATGGTGAGCTTCTAGTGGCAGGATTTCTTTACTCTTATAATTGGCATCAGAAATCTGAAACCCTGCAGGATGCATAGCTAAAAACAGAAGACAGCCAGCCTTTGAGCTGGTCCCAGTGATGTCCTCCTACTGGCACCTACACCCTTGTGTCATCTCCCCTTGGGTGTGGACTGGACCTGGAATCTCATACCTAATTCAAGCAAAGGTGGGGAGAGTCTATAACGTAGCTGTCATCAATACTTTGCACTAAATACTTCTAATTTCACAAATGAGAACCTGTTTCTAGCCGTTGTTATCCTAGTAAACAAGCCACTACTCTTGTTTTAAAAAAAAGCAACGGTGACCCATTTCTGATACTGAAAGCCTTGAGTTTGATTGAGATGTGGATTTGAAGCGTACATAGTAGCTGCATCTGGAGGTTGGACTTCCCGCAGAGACTTCCAGTCAACCACTGACCATTGTAAGTCTGTGCGTTCTTTTTTTTTTTTTTTTTTAATGTTCTTCTTTCATTGATTCTAGATAAAGGGGAAGGGAAGGAGAAAGAGAGGGAAAGAAACATCAATGCAAGAGAGAAACATTGATTGGCTGCTTCCTGCATGCAGTCTGACTGGGGACTGAACTCGCAACCCTGGCATGTGCCCTGACTGGGAATCAAACAGGCAACATTTCTGTTTGCAGGACAACACCCAACCAACTGAATCACACTGGCCAGGGCAGGTCTGTGCATTCTTGAATCAAGTACTTTCTTGAGCTGGGGCAACCCAGCCCCAGACTTACCGCTGAAACCAAGATGCACACACAATGTCCCTTTGCATGTACCAAAATATCTTAAAGTAAATTATAGATAAATGTAAATAAGGATAAGTTTGCAGAAGGATTTTAATTGCTTGTTCGTGTGGATGGGCAAATCCCTAGTCCCCTGTTTTTCTTTACATTTATTTATTTTTTGCTCTCTCATTCTCCACCTAGTGCCCTGGGGTCTCTTTGACACCTGATGGGAGTAAAAGAGATGTTCTTTAGCCAAAGATTACAGCTGCCTGCCCTCCAAGCAGGGCTCAGAAAAAGAGGTGAGTGGTGGAGGAAAGGGTTGAGGTGGTGGAACTGCTGACCTCTCAGGACTCTGGGTCCATGGCTGTGGGAGGTTGCACCGGTTTAACAGTCACGGCTGAGACTCGGTGGGTATCCCAAGGCTCCATGTGTGTTGGACATCTGGCCATTGGGCCCCTGCTTTTGGACTGGACTGCCTAGGCACATACAGAATGGCCAGATACGCCGAGGCTGGACTGCTCGGGCTCAAGATCCCAAAACGCTTTAAAAATGTACAGCTCAAAACCAAGGACAGCATTGGCAGCTACGCTATCTTTTCAGGAGCGCTGCCCAGCACCAGTGGAGATGCATGAGCCTGTTTCAGATTGAAGACCTACAGGCTCGAGGGTCTTCAGTCTAAGAGTGCCTTCAATGGAGGGCACTTGGGTGACCGCACTCAACAGGCCTCATTACCAGATGGAATTTGGGGTTCTAGTCCCCAGGGAAGATATATCCTGAAACCCCCTTAATCAGATACTCCTAAAGAGGTAAATGGTGGAAGTGAATTAAAAGAAAAAAATAAATTGACTATAAAGCTACTTTCTGTTCTCAGAAAGGTTTCTCTTTCCTGTGTTGCAGGAAGACCCTGGTGATAAGCAATGACTTAGACCCACCCCTCCTAAAGCTGTCGCCTTCCCCAGGTCACGGACTTCAGCTGTTTGCTAGTATTCTACTTTTGCTTATGGTAACTTATTCCCTTTCCTCTGGCAGACCAGAGTTTTAACAGTGACCCCGAACAGATTGAGGAACTGACTTTCAGCACATGCACACATGGGTGTGGGTGGTGGGTGGCGT
The DNA here is from genome assembly GCA_007922815.1 of Macrotus californicus. Classification (NCBI taxonomy): domain Eukaryota; kingdom Metazoa; phylum Chordata; class Mammalia; order Chiroptera; family Phyllostomidae; genus Macrotus; species Macrotus californicus. The sequence continues at coordinate 108,333 of VMDR010000947.1, forward strand.
GATTGGGCCGCAGTTCACATGCTTCTTGAGAAATACCGACATCTGTTACGTAGGATTTGTCCAGTGTTAATCTCGGGGTCCTTAAGCTGCTCGCGACCGCTTGGACTGTGCCCACGGAAAAACGTGCTCCTTGCTGGCTCCTCTCCTTTGCACTGAGTCTGCTGACCAAGCTCCAATTGTGTTTGGCTCTTTAGCCTGCCTGGGTGGGTGAGAAAGGATCAGGCTTCCTCTGGGTGGGAAGGAGCATTCCTTTCTTCCTGTGGGGAAGGTGGTATTTACGTTTCTCAGAAAAGAAGTTCCTGGAGAATAACATACTGCTATAGGCTTTGGCTGTCTGGGATAAAAAGAGAACGATTTAAGCAATCTATTTCTCCTCTGAAGTGCTGTCAGAAGGGTCAAGAGGTAGAACAACCAAAGAGAGCCCTTCTTCAGATTCAGTGTATGAGGAAAGCAGTGGCGCTGGACTCTGCTTAAAATCACCTTGGAGCTTGTTAAAAACAAACAACTCCCCCCCCCCCCAAAACCCACCAATGCCGAATTCCACCTGAGACTGATGAAGTCTGACTCTCTGGGTGGTGAGGCCTGAGCCTTGGTATTTTTGAAACGCTCCCCAGGTGATGAGCCACTGCAGCAGAGGGCTGTGGGGCTTCTCTTAGAGTGTGAGGAGACAGAATCTTGATTACCTGAGGTTAACGGAGAAAAGATGAAATGCCTCCTCAGAGTCCTCCTGCCCAGGCACTTGCCTAACATTATCTCATAATCCCCACAAGGACACTGCAAGGTGGGTGCTCTGTCACTGCCTCCAACTACAGAAGAGGAACTGAGGTTTAGAAACATGAGCTGATATGCCCACGGTCACCCAGCTAGGAAGTGGTAGAGCTAGACTTGAGGTAATATCTATCTGATTGCAAAGCCACTAACGCTTGTCCTCCTGCAAAGGACCTACTAGGGGCCGATGAAGGGGAAGGACCACAGGCTTCGGGTGGATGGTGTGTTTGTGGCTGTGGTAATGGGCCAGTCAATAAAGACAGGCAATTTCAAGGTAGTTTTAAGGAGAAATTTCAAGTGTTCGTTGCCATGTAGCCTTCATTGGCCCTTCTCATGTTTCTTGTGGCTGTTTTCCCCTTTCCCTCCCATTGAATTCTGCTTCTTCTGGCTTTCCAGAAGATAAGCTGGGCCAGAACGCGGTGCATGTCTAAAACAGACTCCATTGTCTTCTGCCCAGACTGGTTTCTTCCCCTCTGAGCTGTGTCCTGCAGAGTTGTACCTCTGTCCCACCAGGCACTCCAGCCAGAAAACGACCTGTTCTCCACCATCTCTACATTCTTACTTCCCCACCGTGTTGATGGTAGAGCTCGTAATAATGCCAACTCCTGACTGTCGGAGATGCTCCTCCTCTCTGTTCCCTATTGCCATCAGACCATTGCGTTTGTCCTTCTTCCCTTCTTCCTTCCATTGGATGATTTCAGTACAGAAAAAGAATGCAACTATTTAAAAGCAAGAATGAAACAGTGCCAACTTCTCTGACTGTACCTTTTTACGCTGTTTGACTTTTGCAAGCATGTTAATGTCCTACATATTCAAAAAAAAAAAAAAAAGGAAATACCATCAGCAACAATAGAAGGTGAAATCATTCTAAAATTAGAAAGGAACGGAAGCAAATGAATCCAACTGCATTTAAAATGAATAGCATCACCACAATGAAGGGGGAAAATAACCAATCAAGGAAATTTCTGAACATAGTATTGGACTATATACACACAGGCTTGGCAGGTAGGGAGATGAGAGGACAGCAGACAAATCCTGAATTCTTTCCAGTAGGTTTGCTTTTGGGAAAAGCCCATTTGAATAAGAGTTGTCACTGTAGAATAAGAGAGGTACAAAGGTGAAATAGGGAAATCAAGAAAGAACCCCTTGAGGACAGATTGGATTTAGAGACGTTGGTGTGGACTCAGAATTGTAGAATTGTGTGTGTGTGCTGTGTGCTGTGTTTGGATACATATATATGTAAATTTTCCAGCTTTGTCCCCTGAAAAGAGCAAGGCGCAATGACACCTCCATAGCAACGAGCATACCTCTTGCCCCAATCTTGTTCTCTAGTGACATTCTTCGAGGGGAGGAACAGGGTTGCTTGGAGAAGTGGCTGATTCCAGAGCTGAGGCAATGTAGGTAGGTACAAGATGAGCCCGGAATATCTTGTTATACCAGAAAGTAAGAAAATACTAAAAAAATAATAACGATCCAAGACAAAAAACCAGTGGAGTATGTCACTAGGATGCAGGGCCCACTTTGAAGGGATTCTCAGGGGTCAATTCAGAGATAACTTGACCACTAAAATGAAAAACATTAGTGAATGATGAAACACTGAAGAAAAAGGAACACATGAATCCATACTGATAACAAAGAGATGAATAAAGAATTCAGTGGTGAATAAGGGAGGGCTCTAGCCTGTGATGGAATGCCAAGTCCCGGCTGGCAAATGTGGAGGGATTGCCAAAGTTGGCACATCATCGTTTTACAACCATCAGAGTAAAACTGCTTTGGGAAAGAGTCATCAATAGATGCTAACTCCAAGGGGAAAATTTTGATGACAAACAATATTTACGTGATCCTAAAATGTCTCCTCTCAATAAGAACTACATAGAGTGGAGAAATTGAAAAAACTTTGACTGGAGATCAGAATTAATATCACAAATGGGGGACAGAAAGATGCTGTGGACCTCCAGAGGGGATACTCTGTTAAGGACATGGTACTACTCGTGCATCTCCCCTGTTTGGGATGCATAGCCGGAGTCTAGTCTAATCAGTAAGGAATACCAGACAACCCCACGTGAGCAACATTCTCCTAAATAAAAGTGGGAGGAAACTATTATTCAAAGACATCAATGCGTGAAAGGCCACAGAACAGCGGTGAAACGGTTCCAGATTAAGGAGACTAGAGAAAACACAACTAAGCACACTGTGTGGTCTTGGATGGGAGGGGGAAATGCTAGAAGTGACAGTTTGAGGAGAATTGACAAATTGCAATTACTGCAGAAAACAGTAATTGGATGAATGTTAATGCTGCTGAAACTGATAACTATGCTGTAGTTATGGGAGAAAATATTGATATTCTCAGGAAATACACACTGAATTATTTAGGGGTGAATGGCCATGATGCTGGTAACTGATCCTCAGATGGTTCAGAAAACCAGTGCTGTATCTACACGTGTAGTACATGCTTTTATTTATGGGTGCAGTACATTTTTTAAAAAAAAGCAAGAATGAGAACGTGAATGAGAAAGGAAGTGGCAAAATATGAACAATAGGTGAATCTAGGTAAAATTGATATGGGTGCACTTTATTCTAGGCTCACAACTTTAAGTTTGCAATTACTTCAGAAAAAAATCATTTGAGAACTGCCCACATGAACTCTCTCAAATGTGCTATGTGCCAAATTTTTATACTCAGGACACCACCAGTTCACAAACTCTTAACCTTGTTCGATGTAACACCGTGGCTTTTGTTGTTAATACGGTGAGGAAGCACTAATGACATAAGATGTTTATTTGCTTTATAAATTGAGACCACACCTGGCGTTTTCATAGTAAAAGGCTTCCCACTACTAAAAACAGGTTGAAAGTCCCTGGTTGATAGAATAAAAGTCCAAATTTCTTAGAAGGCATCCGGAGCCCACATGACCCATTTCCAGTTTAACTCCAAGCCTGACATGTGCCTCGCAGCTTCTCGGACCTTCCCTCCAGCCACTCTCAGAGTCCCTTCGATCCCCACCCCCTTCTGCTGCATTCCTGTAGGTCTTTGTGCAGAGTGTTTCCTCTGCATGCCCTTCCCCCACCACACTTGTGAGTCTGGTGAACATGTTTTCGAGTGTAAAGGCATCTGTCTCTGTGAAGCCTCCTGTGAGGGCCCAACTCCAGCCCAGGCAGAGGGGATCACAACCCGCCCCCACACTTTGGACCATCTCTGTGCCTGTATTGTAGCAGTTACCACACTGTGTTGAAATTGATTTCCTTTGTCTCCTCTGCAACATCACTTGAAAGCAGAGGCCAGGTATAATTCAGGTTTTTGTAGGTAGACATGGAGGGTGTAGTACGCTCAGTGCTGTGCTGGAGCTGGCTTGTACCTGCTCGCACCTGCTCAGCCAGGCTCAGGAGAGCCCCCTGTGCACAGCTTTTCCTCCCTCTCCATTCAACGACCTCAGGGTGGTAGCTCAATGCTGGCCAGGGTGGAAGAATTTACACCACAGAAATCGGCACCACTTCCTTGAACCACTGGGCAAGGTTCCTATTCTTTCTGATGCCTAGGTGGTGAAGGTGTGAATCTGGAGGTGCCAAGGTAGTGTTTTCTGGAAAGCCCAGGCTGAGGGAACGATGCTGACACACAGGCGTGACACACAGAAACAAAGCACTTGAGCATTTCATTCCTCTGTCCCTAAGGTCAGATCCACATCTGCCCCATGGTTTAGGTGGATGAGCCAATCAGTTCCCTTCTTCCCTCCACTTTTTCTGTGTTCTGATTGAGCTACATACATCAAGTTGTGTTTCCATCACTTACACTCATCAGAGGTCAGCTGACTCCTCAATTGCTTTGAGGAGTTTGAGACCAGAGACAGTTGCACATGTTTTGTTATTCATGTGGCACCACATCCTAGGCATAGAGAAGATGCTTAGAAAACCTAACAGGTAGAGTTCATGGCACATCCACAGTGGGCTGGGCACATGGCTGAAACTGTGGCATTTTCTGGGATAGTGTGCTTGTTTATGGGGACAATGGACTCAGAGGTAGCCATGTATATAGTGTTTATTTAAAAATTTCGTTCTAATATATTTTTAAGAATTTTACAGAGCCACTGGGATAGATGCCCCCAGGCAGAGTTGGAAGCCAGAGGCACCCAAAACATACAGGTCACGGCTGTGAGTCAGACAACCCAACAAACCATTATCTCTCCACATCCACGGCATAAAAAACAGCACAGTTTAGTTGCAAAGTTCTATTTTAGGTTTGGTTCCTCAATGACTTTAAACCTTAAAATAGAAGTGTACCCAGCAGACACCTCATTTTTCAATATGGAATTAAGTTCTGCCTGATAACAGATGGATACTTTCCACATTAATGTAAAATGTGAGCGTGCATTGTGAGATAGTGTAATGCACTCCAGGAACCGACGGTGATATATTTAGATACTGATTAGAAGTAAAACTGATACATCATTCCTTCTAATGTACATGAATAGTACCAGTGCCTCTGGGGACTGAGGTCATTTATTTTTCCTCCTGGATATATTGTTTATATCATGTTCTCTCCCTCATGTTATATATTAAATTGTTTAATGTAAGCCATAAGAGAGCACATGTCACTAAAGGTCTTTTTCCCCCCTTCGTGAAATCTGAAGAATCAAATCTTCTAAAGCAGGTGATCTGTCAGTTTTCATTCCTGAATGTCATTGGTACGTACAGCTTTCCTTATCAGTTCATTTCACATTCCTAAATCGAATGCCTATTAATCTACAACATCTGAGCAGAACGACTGGGGCTTCCTGACTTTATGCGGACTGCTTTCTGGGCCCCTAACATGTGTCCATGGGAACAAAAGCTTCTCTGCAGTTACTAAGAAAGTCAATTCATTATTAGAAAGTTTCTTAAGAGGTGAAGACCACTTAAAGACAAGTTGATAACAACTACCATGATTATTTTTGGAAACTGTGTGTGTGCACGCACACGTAACAGTGTCTAAGAGTAAAGCAACTATCTGCCTTGGGAAACAGTATGGTCCAAAATTAAACCATTCTGTTCTGTTATCACAAGTACCTCTTCAATCTAGACTTACAATAATAATAATCACCACTGCTGAGGGTTACAGTGTGTCTGGCACTGTGCAAGAACTTCGTATACATAATCTCATTTATTTTTTAAAAAGATTTTATTTATTTGTTTTTAGAGAGGGGAAGGGAGGGAGAAAAAGAGGGAGAGAAACATCAATGTGTGGTTGCTTCTTGTGCACCCCCTACTGGGGACCTAGCCTGCAACCCAGGCACGTGCCCCAACTGGGAATCAAACTGGTGACCCTTTGGTTTGCAGCCTGGCACTCAGTCCACTGAGCCACACCAGCCAGGGCTACATCATCTCATTTAATCTGCACCAAAATAAATGTACTATGCAGTGGTTATGATTATTCCACATCAATCCATCAGCAAATCTTGTTGTCTCTGCCTTCAAAATATATTCCACATCTGTTTCCTAAGACTTCTCCTGCGACGGCCTGGGCTGAACTGTTCTCACCTCTTGCCTGGATTACTGTAATAGCCTCCTAATCGGTCTCTCTGCTCTTCTTTGGTCTGTGTGGTATTGGTTAGTGTTGTTTACCCATTATTCTGTCTTGCAGGCACATGGTAGGGTTGTACTTTCCCACTGCCTTTGAAGTTAGATCTGATCAACCATCTGGCCAGTGAAATGTGAGTGGAAGCGATGCTTGTCTCTCCCAGACTGACATTTCAGAGCCTGCGCATGCGTGGCGTCCCCCTTTTCCTTCTTCATGGTGATCTGCCGTGAGTCAGATAGAGGCCGGTCCATCCCTGGGGTCCAGAGTGAGGAGCGGTGGTATCCCTGCTAACTTCCAGTAGGCATGGAGTGTGAGTAAGAAGTACCCTTTGCTTTTATAAGCCACTAAGATTTTGTAGTTGTTTATTATCTTCTCATGTTATAAGTTTAAGGAAACTGAGGCTTAGGGATTTGATTCTTGTAGAAATTATTATGCCAAATTACAACAAGGGAAGGATGACCCGGCCTATCCTGACTGATATAATCCCCTCCCTCTCGGACAGTCTCATTTTAAACAGTAGCTGCAATGTTCCTTTCAAACATGTACCTACCAGCCTGTGCTGCTCAGAACTTCTCGTGGCCCCTCATCGATGTAAAAAGTGAGACTCAAAGTGCTCCCTTTTGGACCCTCTTTGGCCTCTCTTCCTACCACTCTCCCCGCATCCCTTTCTTTAAGCCACACTTGCCTCCTTGCTGCCACTGACCGTTCCTCAAATGCTCCTGCCGCCGGGCCTTTGCACCTGCACTTAGCTCCTGCTGCAAAACCTTTTGCCCAGATACTACAAGGCTTCTTCCTCACTTTATTCTGGTCCCTGTTCAAATGTCCCCTCCTCGGAGAGGCCTTCCCTGACTACCTTACCTGAAATGGCAGCCCGTTACTCTCTCACTTCTTACTCTGCTTTATATTTTGTCATGATGCGTATCAGATTACCGCTACCTGACATTGCAGTTTCTATTTCTTGCTTTTGCCTGTGTTCCTTTGAGGGCAGGGATTTTGCCTGCTTTGTTCACTGCTTGAGCTCACTATATAGTTACTGGCCCACTCCGGGCACTCAGAAGAGACTTGTTGAGTACAGCAGTATCCGTGGGCGATACACTCCAAGACTCCCAGGGGATGCCTGAGACCATGGATAGTACTGCACCCTTATATATACTCTGTTTTTTTCTTACACATACATAACTATGATAAACTGATAAATTAGGCACAGTAAGAGATTAACGACAAAAATATTAAAATAGAATAAGTATAACAATACCTATAATAACAGTTATATGAATGTGGTCTCTCTCTCAAAGCACTTTATTGTAGTGTACTCACTTTTCATGACAGGAAGCACTTTACGGCTTCTCTTGGGCACATCTGAACTGCCAGCATCACTGCTCTGTTATTAAGCAAAGTACAGGTTACAGGGACACAGGCACTGGGGTGCTGTGACAGTCACTCTGATAACCAAGACTGCTACTAAGAGGCAGATGGGTGGAAAGTGTGTAGAAAGTGGATGTGCTGGACAAAAGGGTGACTCATGTCCTGGATGGGATGGAGCAGGACAGGGTGAGATTTCATCACGCTACTCAAAAAGGTGCATAATTTAAAACCTTTAATATTTTATACCTGGAGTATTTCCATGAAATATTTTTAGACCACGGTGGACTGCTGGTAACTGAAACCGGAATGAAATCATGGACTGGGGGCAGACTGCTGGACCTGCCGAGCCCCGTTTCACACATAAGTAAACTGAGACTCAGAGGAGTGCAGTGACTTGGCCAAGGTCTCACAGGTAGTGGCGATCGAGCCTTGGCCTCTGACTCCAGGGGGCGCATAGGCTGGACTCTTCTCCGCACAGGGCCCCGTAAATGCCGTCGGCGCTCGGGAGCACTGGGCTCTGGGTCATACCAGCCATGCACTTTTCCTGGTTTTCATTTGTCAGGCCTCAGGTTAAGATGAGTGGTTTTGAAAAGTTCCACACTCAGTTGTGGTTCATTTGTCATGTGGGTCGGAATCAGTTTTCTAACTCCATCCTGACAGCATTCTCGCATTGTGCTATAGGAGAGGACTTGTCATACAGTACATAAAAAATCATGGGTGATCCTCAAATCACTGCTTGCCTTTTAAATGAAAAGTTTCTGTACTTAACCTTGAAAATTGAAGTGTCTCCTGTTTTGAACTCTCTTTGAACACCAAAGGAATACAGCATTTTGAAGAGCCCCCTGTCTCTGTTGTTGGGAGGGGCCTGCTGGCTGGGCTAGGCTGATACCCCCGTTTCTTGGGGGGCAGGGCTTGCCCCTGCTCACTGAGTAGAAACAGAGTGGAGGTGCTCACGAGGCAAGCACCCACTGGGAGGTAGGTTTGCCACTAAATGTACTGGGTTGGCCAAAAAGTTTGTTTTTTTCCATAAGGTGGCTGTAGTAGCACTCAGTTGTCTTTGATTTCATTCGAAACAATTTTGTTAGATTTTGTATTGTAACAGCTGTCATGTCAGTGTGCACTTAAAAAAATCAAAATTGGTGAATTTTTGTGTAGCCATTTTGATATTAAAGATAGAAGAAAATATGCAACATTTTTGGCATGTTATGCTTTATTATTTACTTTTTTAAGGGTTTTGTTTATTTATTTATAGAGAGCGGGGAAGGGAGGGAGGCAAACACTGATGTGTGAGAGGAACATGCATCGGCTGCCTCTCACACGCACCCACCCGAGGACCTGGCCCGCAACCCAGGCATGTGCCCTGACTGGGAATCAAACCAGCGACCTTTCGGTTCACAGGCTGGTGCTCAGTCCACTGAGCCACACCAGCCAGGGTTATGTTTTATTATTTCAAGAAAGGTAAAAACACAACAGAAATGCAAAAAAAGATTTGTGCAGTGTGTAGAGAAGGGGCTATGGCTGATCGAGCATGTCAAAAGTGTTTTGTGAAGTTTTGTGCTGGCAATTCCTCACTGGAAGATGCTCCACAGTCGGGTAGACCAGTTGAAGTTGATAGTGATCAAATTGAGACATTATTTGAGAATCATCAATGTTTTATCACATGAGAGATATCTGACATACTCAAAATATCCAAATCAATAAAGTTATTGGTGAAAATGAAAAATGTGTCTTCTATTTTACGGAAAAAAACTAAACAGGCTTGTTGGCCAACACAATAAGATTTGCCCAGATAATCAGTTAATATCCCATTAAGGTTTTTATACAGACACAGACCATTGGAAAAGGAAACACCTTGGAGTTCATCAGAGCAGTGTTCTCAGAGTGTGGCCCATGGACTGTCTGCATTAGACTCACCAATGGTGAGTCGAAAATAGAGTCCTCCTGCGTCCCACTTCAACACAACTGAGTCCGAATCACTGGGAGCGGAGCTCGGGATTCGGCATGCTGAGCAAGCGCCCCACGTGTTTCTCATGAACACTCAGCTTTGGGGCTAGTTCAACCTCCTCGTTTTATAGGTTTAGAGAAACTGAGGCCTAGGGATTTGATTCTTGTGGAAATGATTATGGCAAATTGCAACAAGGAAAGGTGAAAGTAATTTTCATGGTAAAATAAAATTTTAAGAGTCATCATTCATTTCTTTTTTTTTTTTGGCACACATCTCCTTAATAAAAAATATAAACAGAAAAACACAGGTCTCTACATGAAGCACGTGGCGGGTTGAGGTTTTCTCTAATATTCCTTGAAGTCATTTTTCAGACTCTCTGCACACCCTGTTCCTGAGCTGCTGACTCTTGTCTGGAACAACGGCCTCGTGTGAGTTCTGCCCCTGTGTGGGCAAACAGAATCAAGGCTGCTGGGAGTTGGTCACAGCTGGAGAAAGTGAGAGGGGACAGTGAGACACTGCAGAAGCGTTATGCCTCCAAACAAGTGTTACGAAGAGCTTTATCAGAGGCCCTCATTACGTTAGGCAAAGGAGCAAACGCAGAGCACCTTAGACAAGCCCATGTATCTACGTGAACTACCGGTTATTTTCCCCACTGATGTAACATAAGGCTAAGGACCTATCAATCAGCCCAGGAATGGCTAATTATTAGAGAACAGAAGATTCTCTGTAGTTTATCCTAGGTATCAATATATGAAAAAAATCCCCAGAATTTTGTGGTCAACTGTGGCTTTCAGTGAACAGATAAGAGCCCAAGTAAATGGAAGCACTCCTCCGTCCTGAGGGAAGTTGGTGAACTGCCCACGTAATTCGCTGATAAAGGCCCATCTGTTAAAACAAAGTGGAGCTGCGTTGGCAATACATTTCAGCCGGAGACCAGAAGTGGTTATTTTTTCTTGACAGTCGTGTTGGCGCTTTTTTTTTTTTTTTTTTTTTTAAGCCCAGAAAACTATTTGAGAATGAAATATAGATGATGATATTGGCTTTAAGTTAATGTCACACTTTTTGCCGGGAGAGGGAAAAATCCGTCAGCACAAGTTCCCCGGTAAACACTGTTGTGTGATAAATGGTTAAGAGAATAAAGTCATAAGGAAAACTCAGCTTCGCAAATGACACACGCAGAAAAACAGCAGATGTCTGATGAAGTAAAGAACCGACTTATTGCCAAGACCTTGAAAAACAAAATTAATTTCCTTTCGTCTTTGATAATGGTGATGTAATGTAGCTAATAGGAAGAGCCTGCCATGCTCAAGTAGTTATAAAAGGAGAAATGTTTGCCAGGCACCAGGTCGCTACACGAGGCGAGAGAAAGAAGCCAGGGGCTTGCTTCGTATTGTTTGCAATGTAAATGAGCGTGGGCTCTATGAGGATTTCTAAGCAGCTATTTCATAACAAGGGGGAGGGGGGGAAGCAGTCAAGTCAGAGTCTTACCTTCGACAATGATTTCAGATCTTTGAAACCTTTGAAAATCATTGCTGGTGAAAAAGATACTCCACGTTAATAAAAATAATCAATCTTTTACAGAATAATTAAACTTCTGCATGGAGGAGAGTGCTTGGTTTTTAGGAAAGTGAGGCACATGGCTGGTGTCCTCTTCCGTACAGGTGAAATTTTAAAGCGCACACTAAGGAAAATGCTTATGTATTACTAAGCCAGGGACAGTTCATAGGTGGGTCCAGCTGTCTCCTCTCAGCCTCATTCAAAAATGATGAACACAATAGCTTATGCCAAGGCACATCTGACAATGCTGGCACCTTGGGTGTCAGGATGCAGAGGCTGCTGAGCTTTCTGGTCCCCAGGAAACTGGGTTTTCAATGAGTGTAGTGGCAGGCAGTCTGTAGCGCTGGCCTCGGCAACAGCATGGACACCGCTCTACTGTACATCTGAGCTTGTTTTGTCTGTTCTGAACAACATGCCTTTGGAACAACCTTTCGGTGAGGTTACTCTGAGTCTTGGGAAGGTTCTTCTGTCCCACTGAGGACAGCTGGTAGCCATCAGAGGTACCAGTTTGGTGGGGTTGATGAAGTTTGTCCCCCCGCCCCTGTCTTCAGTCATTCCCTGCAGTGTGAGGGCACTGAGGATGGAAAGTGTGCATGCGGATCCCTCGGGGTCCCTCTCTCAGTGGCTCCACCAGCAGCAGCTCTGCAGACAGGTCAATGCTTCCGGCCTGGATTTGGCCACCTTAATGTAAAGGACAGAGTTCAGAATTTTGTCTTGGTATTTTGAGGCTGGTCATTATCTCTCTTCTCTTGGGGGAGAATAGACTTTTAAGAACTGATGGGTGGGTCTTTTCCAAAACCTTGATAGTTTATGTTGAAACCTGGGAGAGATGCGATCATCTGTGCTGTCTACCCTTTTCCTTTTCTTGTTTTTTTTTTTTTTTTTGCTTCTAGACCATTAATATTGGAAACACATTTAAAAGGTCCTTTGTTTATTATTTTTTTGTTTTTTCCCCACTTAATTCATCTGGTATAAATTTGGGTTATTCAGGAGGGAGACCTGACAATGTACCTGTTGGCGTACATTCCTTTGCTGTGATGAGAAGCTGCTGGGTCCAATGATGTTATAGCCAATAAAAACAGCAGTAATGGCAGGAACCACTTATTGAGCATGGTGCCACAAGAGTGTTAAGTGCTTTTTGTACTATCTTGTCAAGTATGACTATCTTTGTCAAAAGAAAGTGACAAATGAGGTACTACGCAGAGCCCCATTTTACAGCTGAGGCTTGGGGAAGTTAATTTGCCCAAGATCACACAAACTATTCTGTGCCACACTGGGGTCCCGAGGTCTTGGCTCTTAACCACCAGGCCATACCTCTTCCCACTGCTCTGCGGCCCTGTGTTTTCTTTGCCCTCCTCCATAAATGTTGAGTGGGGAAATGCCCCGGGACATGGACACTCGCTGTTCTAAACCGGCCTGAGAGAGAAGATTCATGTGCACGTGGGCTCTCCCTGTTGTGAAGGGCTTTTATTAAATCCAGTCCTTTGGCTAATACATCACAGAGGCAGCTGAAAGTGCCCTTTTAGAAAGGTGGGTCAGGCTGGGGAAACTCCTTCTCCACCATAATGTAACACATTTGCAAGCTGTTGCTTTTTTGGTTGAACTGGGAGATTTGGATATATCTTCGAAAACTTCCATCTGTTGCTCTTTCAGCTGGGGGATTTTAAGCTTCATCGTCAAGCCCCAGAATAGGTGGAAAGAGAGCCTGCTAAGCAGAATTGTAAATCTTACACACTTGCATTTTCATACAACGTCAAGTAGAAAGGAGAACTTGCAAATTCATCTCACAGAAGAAAAAAATTAAGGGAGGGGCTGGTAAACTTCACGTAGAAGTTGGGGTGGGGGATTGCAAGGCTGGTGGAAGGGACAAGAGCTTGGTACGTAGATACTCTGGTGATGAGTTTTAGGAAAGAAGAAAGAACAAAAGAGATTCAGAGCGAATGATCGACATGATGGACAGAATAAGAAAGAACAGTCAGATATTAGAATTAAAAAAATAACTGAGGGTTGGAAGAGAGTCATTATTTCATTCTCTGTTTTTTCCCTGAAATATTATCTTAATATTTTTATAGCTCCGTTTGGCTGGTATTGATGATGAGACAGCTAGTATTATAGAAAAATAGGAACTGTAAACTTCTATGTACATTTTACTCCCGGGAATGTTAGTTTTTCAGGAGACGTTTGCTATGAAAGAAGGAGGAACTCAGCTTATATCTCCCATAAATGTAAGATATTTGTCATTGGGAACAAAGAGCAGCAGCTTCTACAGATGCTAAACCTCAGATAATTCTTCTGTCTCTCCTTGGAGGTGGTGGGAGCAATATTTGAAAACCCAGAAAAACTCACAAGGTAGTTGAAGTAGTTGTGCTCTTATCTTGCAAATAAGCACTTATTTGGAGCGGATATGAAGGGGTTGGAAAACCATGGCAACAAATAACATCACACAAACGCCTTCAAATCCTGTGAGGGCATCATCTATATGTGCACCACGAGCTGATTGTCTTTACTATGTTGCTGTTTTGGCTTCTCCGAACAAGGAAGTGGTTAAAAGTATAAGCCTTCAAGATGGATGAGACAGACAAGGTTCAAATACCAGCTCTAACACTTATTTGTTCCATGTGTTTTTGCAAATCACCTGAGACTCAATCTCCTCATCTGTAAAGTAGAGATAATACCCCTACCTCATAGGGTTGCTGTGTAGACTAATGGAAGAATGTGTTATACACATTCCTGGCAGGGAAGGCACTCACTACATGGTAACTATTACCATTATCTCGATGTTAAATATGTCTAAGCATTTTAGTATGTAGGCAATTTTGTGTTTGGAAACTGGAGGGTCCCCCCAAAGTCAGGCAGGTTTCCACAACACCTGGCCACTAAGCAGAGTGTCAGGGTGTTTGAAGAGGTTAATGCTCTTCAAACTCCCTTAATAGCAAGATATCCAGTATTGGATAATCTTTTTGGAGAAGCAATGCCTTTCCCCTGAGGAACGCTGGACAATCAATTAATTAATTAATTAATCCGTTCATTGATTGTTTATTTAGCTCCAACTATGTGCCAGGCATTGCCTCAGTGCTGAGTGTTTGAGAGCACAAAAAAAAATAGGTGAAGTTTCTACTTTATGGACATTCTAGAGGGAGGAGAGAGCTGATAACGAATAAATGAAAAAGATTTCTTGATGACGCTCAATACTCTCAAGAAAAGTCTCAGGAGCGTGTAACTGGGTAGAGGTGGAGGACTGAGTCAGGTGGGAGGTCGGGAGGGTGTCCCTGAGCAGGAGAGTGTTGAGGTAGGAAATGAAAGATGAGAAGGAGACAGGGCAGGGTCTTCCAGGTAGAGTGAGCAGCAGGGGCAAACACCTGTAGGCAGGAAGAAACTTGGTGTGCTGAGAGAGGCCATCATGTTGGGAATGTGGTGAGGGGAAGGGAGAGCGGTGCAGGCTGAGGTCTGGAGCACATAGAGGCGAGGAGCAAAGGGTTAGAGAGGGGAAGAGGAGCCACCGTGGGGACTGTCCAACAATCACACTCCACTTAAGTCCCCCAAGTGGAGGCTTCCATTGTGGGCACACTCTTTGCCCCTTAGGCACCCAACAAAGAGAAAGACCAGGAGATTAAGTGAAAAAGGGACTTTTTTTAGTGGTAATTTTATTTTGGAAAACAAACAAAAAAAATCCTCATTTTACCAGTCTTCCCGTGAAATGTAGGGAAATGGAGCCACTGGATAGCTTCTGGGGCACCTTATCTCAGAATCTCCTCAAGAAGTTTCTAAAATTATATATATGCAGTTTGATGTGTAAATATAATATATTTATTAATATATAATACATAGTATATTATAATAAATATATATTATACTTATAAATAAAATATCTACCTATTATATATATTTCTATTAAAGGCTCAGAATCAACCATTTTTTATTCTGTAGCAATTTTGATTGTATTTGAAAATAAGAACACGTTATATGAAGTACACTACTTCCTAGAAATAGATGTGTAGACAGTATTTCAGCCTTAATTTCCCCAGACATCTGTCACTCACCCAGGACTCCCATGCTTGATGGTTTCATGGTAGGTGACATGACCACATGGAGCATAGCTCCTTAACACTGTTGGGGAAGGCATGGTGCTAATGAGGTCAAGATCATGGGGTCAAGCACCAGTGGTTGGTTATCCTTGTTTTGTTACAAGGCCAAGAATTCATGTAGGCAGGTTGGGCACATGCCCCTTGGGCTGTGAGGAGCCCAGGTGAGAGTGTGCCAGTGGACAGGGCAGATATATCGTGTGCACAGGCATGTGGCGGGGCAGAAATAAGGATTTCCATCCTGAAAATACACTTTGATGTAATCCTGTTGAGTCCAGTCTTCCCTCTGAACAGGTTTTCCCACTGACTGCCCTCTGGAGTCTCAATTTGTCTTGCAGCAGTTTTCAGGCACTTCCCTGATTCCCATGTTGAGGGCAGGCAGGAGCCATCTTCAAATCCATAGTATCCAAGAGAGAGTAACATGTTTCTCGGAGGAATAGCACCTTCTCTCTCAGAAGAGCGCATAAACATTTTGTGGAGCTGGCACAGTTTAGATAGGTCCATATTTCATCAAATTGTACCAAAAAGGGTGATAGGAAAAAAAACTGCGTTGCAGACTAAGAGATTCAAATGTGGTATGAATGTTGAAGGCAGTTGATGGGCACAATAGGTGAGTCAAGGAAGGTGGTTGGTTTTCAGGTGATTTTGCATCCAAAGGAATCCTCTTCATTCCCACAAAGGGAGGCACCCTGAGGTCAGTGTTCACCATGGTTGCCACTGGAGCTGCCAGCCCCTGCCCTGGTGCCTGCCTAATTTAGTCCCATCAGGTAGATTTTCTTAATCAACAGAAAAAAGTTGCCTTTTTGCTGGCTTGGGCTTTTCTGTCCCTACGACGACCACTTCAGCCTGGTGTGGTTTGGCTCACAGATTTTTCTCACAAGGTGGACCAGTGGTACTGACTAATCTTAGGCCAAGGTTGCCAAGATCTGTCTTCAAGCAGGCAGGCCATTCCAGGTGAGTTTGCTGATGGTGTGACGTACAAAGGCTGCTTGACCCTGAACTTTCATGGTGAACCACCTGAGAGGGCTGGCAACATAGTCATTAAGCACGGGGTCTGAAGACAGGTGCCCATTACCGTGGTGGAACAAGAGGCTTCCCCACTGCCCCCCTGAAGGGTGAGTACAAACCATTGTGCCAAGAGGAGGGAGAGGAAAATGAGTAGAATGAATATACTCCTGCCGGGGCACAGATATCAGTAAATCTGCCAGGCTTCTTTAAACCGTTGTACTTGAAAACTAAGGAAAGTAATGCCAAAGCCGTGTTTCCTGAGGGTCACGAGACTCAGGAGGAAGGCACATGAATCTTTGGACCGGTTTCTAGGTTCCCACCAGAGCACTTCATGGTCTGTGTCTTCCTCTGTGAAATACTGGTTTTCTCCTAACTTAACAGAAACGCAAGGATGAGGGGAAAGTGTTTGAAAACAGTATAATTGGAGATAGGCAACGTAAACAGACTCATGAATAAAACAAACATGGCCAAAGGCGTGTGAAAATTTGGAAGGAGAAGACGGGAGAAGGTGTTGCCTCGGGACTGAAGTGAAGAGTGGGGGGCTAGCGGGACGGGGCAGACGGTTTGGTCTCAGCCTGGCAGTGCCTGTGCCGGCTCTGAAGTCAGATGCCTCCACTCAAGCCTCAGCATTTCCAGTTACTCTCATGTGACCTTGGGGAGGACATTTAATCTCTTTAGGACCACTTACCTCCCCTGTTAAATGGCACCTATTTCATAGGACTCCCATGAGAACTGAAAGAAATAATGCAAAGCTTGTCAAGTGCTTTGCTTTGTGCCTGGTAAATGGGAGCTCTCAGTAATTGGTAGCTATCAGTATTAAGTCAGGCTTTAGACGGAAATGTACAAATATACAAGGAGTCTGTATTCTTCCTGTGGGCTGGAAATGTAAGCCCGACACATCTTATTGTCCATGTTCCTAGCTTAAGCTATAACTGTCATTGTGTCACACGACACCACCCCCCTCGGCCCCCAACTTTTCCTGCTTTTCTGGCCTATGCTGTGGATCTACTTGGCTTGCTTTTCTCTGGACCCTAAATCAGAGTGGTTTAATATGCTTCTCTGATCTTTGTCGAGCATTTCCCTTACTAACGAAGAGCTCATATTGATATAACCATAGGTTTATATATCTTATGAAGGAGGAAGATGCAAGGACTTATTTCTAAAATTGTAATGTATGTGTAATATACATGCAGGCATGTGTGAGTAAATATAACATCATCCATGGTTAAGGGGGCAATTTAGATGGCTGTACAACAAGTGCGTCCCGTGGACTATTTTAGCAATTCAGCTCTCCATGCTCTCCAGTTTCATGGATTAAGGGTTTAGGAGTCAAAGAAAGAGTCATAGGGGACTGATATAGGAATCAATGGGTTGATTTTTTAAGTGAGTGTTCTGCTGGGTTTAACAATAATTAGTGTGTCCCAAATGCATAGCATCCTGGATTTAATTGCTTTTATTCGTTGTGCTTTTTGATCCATAGTTTCAAAAATTTTATTTATTGATTTTTAGAGAGAGAGAGGAGGGGGACAGAGAGAGAGAGAAAGAGAGAGGGAGAAGGAAACATCTATTTGTGTTCCACTTATCTATGCATTCATTGGTTTCTGGTACGTGCCCTGACTGAGGATCAGACCCGCAACCTGGGTGCACTGGGACTGTGCTCTAACCTGGCCAGGGCCATTTGTATTATACTTCCTAGACTGCAAAGTTAATTGTTAAAACTAGACCTGCTTTCCCAGGAAGCTCTTCAGTAACTACTGCAAACTTAGTTGCAGTGGAAGGAAAGCTGCTTGTGGAAGACCCAGAAAGCCCCCCTGCACGGATCTGTGTGTTTAAGGCCAACAAAGACTGGGGAAGTGTTCTTGGGGTCCTTTGGGCGTCTTTGTTTTTGATTCGGAGAGCGAACTATTTTGACCTCCACACCAAACTTCCATGGTTCTCAAAAAAAAAGGCGTAGCAATGCACGGCTATACCACGGGCCAGGCAAATCCTGAAGGAAAATATAGGATTGTTCTGTTTATTCCCTTGTCAAGAGTTTCTTGATCGAGTGAGCTCTCCTGTAGCTTGGGCAGCCTTTGATCTGCCAGGAAGAAGTTGGGTTTGGGACTTTGGCGGAGTGGGGGGAAGGAGGTTGGGAAAGGATTTGGAATGTAATGGCCCTCGTTATCTGTGGTGGCCAGAGACACCCTGACACCGGCCAGGCCAGTGTGCGGCGGAGCTGCTGCCCGGAGAAGCAGGGCCAGGGGGTGGCGGGCGGGAGCTGAAGACAGGCTTTGGCATTGTCAGCAGGAGAAGCACTTAGTTAAAGCCACTGGAGTGATGTCTTGCTGCTAATAGATTTGTTTCTTTAGAGGTAGATAAGTAAAGGAAACGATGACTTTTAAGTGAATAGTTCCCCTGCGCAGGGCTGGTTAGTGTCAGCTAGTCCAGTGGCAGGAAATACCAATGGTTTTTTTTTTTTTTTTTAGCCCTAGTGACAAAAGGCTTTGCTGTCTCCCCTCCCCCCTCTCCACCTTCCCACCCTCGCTCCTTCTCGCCTACAAAACCCAGACGCCGGCCCCTGTGCCTGCTGGTGGAGAGCCAAGGCTTGTCTGAAAGCCGTTTAAGTAATTGCTCATAATTGCACATGTTTCCCTGACTGGGCTTTTACCTCTCCACCCCTGAAATTAAAAGGGGCCAAAGATGTGTGACCTTTTTCTAATGGGATGGGTTCTGGAACAAAGGAATTCAAGGAGGAGGCCCAGGGCCTTTATCAGAGCTCATCTCTGACAGCTGGCCCAGGCCTGGGGGAGAGGCAGGGTTGTCCTTTTTCAAGTTGGAGAGGAGCAGGGGCGGGAGGGGGTTCCTCCTCTCCAAACCTCACAGTTCTGCGGTGTCTTGAAGTTCTTGCTTCTCTCTCTTCCTCCGCTGTGCCTGAACGTAAAGGCTTTGCCTGATGCTGAACATCATTTACTTCTGAAAAGGAGTTGACGGACACCACTTCTCTGAGCCCAGGTTCCTCATCTGAAAAACAGGGATAAGGGGATAATGCCACCTGTCAGAGGGACTGGAGAAAAGATAGGTAACGTACAGTGCTTGGCACCAAGAAGTCTAATAAATGGCCATTATTTCCTAAATACAATTTACTGATATCATGTCACTCCCCCTCCTTTTATCTCTCTGAGCTGGGGAGTGACAAATTCTAGGCCTTGCATTTTATTAACCCAATTAGTTAAAATCCATAGACTTTTAGACACAGAAAGGAATTTTAGAATTATCCAGTCTACATTAGAACCACCTACGGAGTTTTTTAAACTATTGGTGCCCAGGCCCCAAGTCTAGAGATTCTGACTTATTTGGTCTTTGGGAGGATCTGGGTATTAGGATTTTTGTGAAGTGGTTCAAAGTTATTCAAATGTGCAAACGGAGTTGAAAACCATTGGTCTTATTGATCCACTTCATTTCACAGATGGGAAACCTGAGGCTGTAGAAATGTGTTTGTTGATTCCTTCCTTAGCTCACTGATCCATCCAGCTATGCGTGCAACACCCAATGTATACTGGGTGGTTCCTGTGTGTCAGGCAATGTTCTAAGCCCTGGATGTAGACTGGTCTCCTTATAAGAAAGCACAAGAAGAACTAATAGCCAGCAGGCAATAGTTCCAATCTGTTAGCTGCTTAGCTTGTTGCTCTGAGTTGCTTCTTTATATCGGTAACAGTCAGTCACACTGGGACAAGGAAAAACTGGCTGTGTGAGTTGAGTGGCTGATGGTGACTTAGGCTTCTAGCCCAAGTGGCATCTTCTCCATGCTGAGATTCCTGTGAACATCACTGAATCCAAACATCACAGAATAAAATACCCTGCCCCTGAAAACTCGGCACATCCTGAGTCATTTTCTCTGGGCTGTCCTCTTGCCCTCAAGCTGGCCTCACACATTCGGGCACAACTCATGAGCTACAACCAGATGCTGGGCCTGGAAATCCTGCTGACACAAACAAAATGGAGACAACGTGAAAATTCTGTGCCTCGGTGTATGCTATTATAGTTAATGACCTGTCAGTGTTTCCATTATAAACCCCTATTTGGGGGGATGTAGAACCCAGCCATAAACGTTCTCTCCAGGCTGAGCTTTGGCACTTGTGATTTCAGCCTGGGAGCACATGTGTGTGTTGGTGTGTGCATATGTTTTTACAAGGATATGAAGGGAAAAAAATAAGTTAGCCATTTTTAAGCAAAGGATGGTGAGAAACGGGGGAAAAAAAGGTGGTAATTGATTGCAGATGCTCTTTTGATGCTGCCAGGACTTGAAAACTGCTGAGTTGCTTTGCCCCCCAGTTGGGGATATGAAGAGTTGAGATGCTATTCTGTGCTTTAATTCTGTGTAAGAAATGTTAATTGACAAAGTAAAAATCCACATATGAAAGGTAACAAATGGGCTTGGGTAGCTTCCACAAGAGCAGGAGTTGACTCAAGTCCAAAGGCTGTGAAGGCCAGAAGCCAAAGAATCAACGAGCAACAAGAAGGCTGGAGGGACAAGTTCCTCTCACCCGGGCCTGGCCGTTTCCCTCCACCACCCTCCTGCTCGCCCCAAACCGGCAGGGGACGCAGGCGGTGCAATAGGGTTTTCCACAAACCTGCTTCACCTAGTTTTTGAGGGTCGCCATAGCTGTCATGGTGTGCGCTTGATGGATGGAGTTGTCTGTCTTCCCTTTGAATACAGAATTCCAGGAGACTTCTGATAATTTCGCTTTAATGAGATTATGTCGAAACACTTATGTGAAAACAGGCTGATCGAGGCTGGTTGGAGTCCAGGAGTCAAACAGTGCGTAACACTCCGAAAGGTGCAAGCCCCAAAGTGGCCACTGTGCATTCAAACACAACCAACCAAACAGAACCGCATTTTGTGGGCTGCTTCTCTCATAATTTTTCCAGAAAGATACTTTTGCTTAAAACCCAAGAATGACTCATCTTGATCAATGAAGAAATCTGCAGATAAACAGCCAGGGCCGGTAAAGTCAGAACCCGTTTCGTCCAAAGACAGGCCCGCCAGTCCAAGGACACAGCGCAGGCCTCTCTGACCAGGAGTGCCACGCTCGGCTGGTGAGCACTGGGACTGGGACTGTCTCCATCCTTACATCTCCAGACCATGACCAAGTGAGGACAAAGAGGTTTCCAGATCTGTTTTCCCTCACAACTGTTCAACTACTGTCTACGGTGGATAGCCCTGTGAATGTACAGGGTCCCGCAGAAGCAAGGCCTGCTTGGGTGTGCTTGGTAGGGTAATGATACGGGGGTAATCATTTATAGCTTTAATGTGAACATGTCATCTAAAATGCCATAGGGTGTGCTTGAGTGTGATATTGTTATGTTACAGAATTACAGGCTCATGATTTGGTAAGAAAAGATTTTGTAATTAAAAGGGGGCGTTATTTGTGCCGGGACCTGGATGTATAGACCCACTCAGCTCTTGCAGCTTGCTCACTCTGTTAGCCTCTTCGACCATCCTCATGTTCCTTGAGCCCAGAGCTCCTTCCTTCTTGAAGGCCTCTGTACCACTCCTCCTTGTGCCTGGAATGCTTTCGTCCTCGCTTTGCATGGCTGGTTCCTGATCCTCATTCTAGTCTCAGCTCAAATGTCACCTTCCTGGCAGAACCTCCCTCCTTGCCCAGTCACTGTCTTCCAGGGGCCGACACACTATGTGCAGCGGGCCAGATCTGGTCATCCACCTGCTCTGGTAAGGCCTGCGAGCTAAGAGTGGTGTTTACGGTTTTTTAATGGTTGAAAAGGCAAGAGAAGAATAATATTTTGTGGCATATAAAATTATATGAAATTCGAATTTCAGTGTCCATAAATTAAGTTTCCGTCGGACACAGCTGTGCTCGTTTATTTGCATATTGTCCGTGGCTGCCTTCAGGCTACAACGGCAGAGCCTAGCGTTACAGCAGAAGGTGTGTGGCCCACCAAACCTGAGACGGTTTCTCTCTGGCTCTTTCTGAAAGAAGTTTGCTGATCTCTGCTCTAGTCTCTTCTAAGACTACACTTCAGTGTCTCTGCAGCACTTGCCATTGGTTGTAAATTATCTTATTCTCTATTTGCTTGCCTATTTACTTGTCTGTGTCTGCTCTGTGTTTAGGTTACTGATACATAGTTCAAGACATTACGTGGACACTCAAAATACATGGGCCGAATGAACTAATGAATGAATAGATACTGTTTCTGGACCAAATGATTGTCTCTGAAGCTTTAATTGGCTCCTCCACTCATTCATTCATTCATTCATTCAGTAACTAATTATTTACTGAGTGCCTACTATGTGGCAGGCACTTGTGCCCTTGTCTTGTCCATTCATTTGCTGCCATGGGGGTCGCGCGCTGTGGAGTTGGCTTCAGTGGGCGTGGTAGATTTTTCAAGTCGTCAGACAGCTCTGACTCTCTTGGTCCAATGAGGCTGCCTTTCATCCTGTTGCACCCTTTTCTGACAGCAGCATGAGGGTTGCACAGACCAGAGCTCTAAATTGCCTCTTGGATGACCCGTCAAACCCTCCCTCAGGAAGAGGCATCTGTCCTATTACTGCTCATTCAAGCACAACCCTGAGCACTTTGCTTCTGCTTGTGTCCCAGAAATTCTCCTCTCCCCACGTTCTGTTCATCTGGACTTACCCCGGCAGCCTCCCACTCACACCTGCAAACCGCGTTCACATGGCGTCAGATTCATCACTACTGGCCTGAAAGCAGCCTTCTGAACCGGAGCAGCGGAGTCCAAGGGAGAGCAGGGCAAGAGTCTCGTGGCACTCCAGCTTTCCCTCCCTCCTCTTCCTTCCTGCCTTCTCTGCTTTGTTTACTAACAGTGCTGCGGGGGGGAGGGTGCAACAGTCTGCTCTTGCATTTTAGAGATCTCAGTTCCTGGTGATGATAGGAAGATAATTACCCACCCTGTGTTTACGGAGCAATTGCTACACTGATACTTTCAACAAGAAGTTGAAAGATGTCAGGTTTGGCCACAAAAGAAAGGATACGTCTTTAAAGAGTCTCCTTTCCTCATGTGTTAGGATAAAATGCCCATTTTTATACCTATCTGGTTTGCACTTGTGACCATATGATCTGGATTTTCCAGGCCAGCTCTGCTTTAACATGTACTTTCCTATTTTTAAAAGCAGGAACCCCAGAATCGAGTTGATGAGTCTGGTCACTCCATCTGTGAGATTTAATAGGAAAAGTTGGTCCTTTCTGACAGCCTTTTCAGCACTTGATGGATTGTCAAATTTTCTTCTGGACAGTAAGGAGAGTCAGGGCTCAGCCCAGGTGGGGGCTGGCCAGGGAAGTTGAGGACGGCCTTTGGACAAGGCTGATGGGGGAACTGAGATAGGATGAAACGGATCAGTCATAGCTCACTGACTTATCTGATTAAGAATCAGGGGCTACCTCTCATGTGTCCTGGCTGTACCCCTTCCTCATTCTCACTTTAAATATGAGCCCGTTCACAGTGTTCCCGAAGAGTCTCCAAGAACACCAGGGTAGAAAGTTCAAATAAAGGGTAATGCCATTACGCGGGCCACCTGGCAACCCCAAGCCCTGAGAAAAGCTCCAGGCCCATGTGGGTGCTTCATAAACATCATTTAATGTTTAATGGAGGGAAGAGACTAGTAAATGTGCTCTTGGTTGGCAAGAGGATAGGGAATCTGATCCCTTCCTTCTGACATTTAAACCCTGCTTTTTCCACACTCAAAAACACACACACAGCCAGGGAGAATAGATGAGACACATATAGGAAATTCAGGAAAGCAATTTCTAAAGAAAACATAATTCATGTTTTTGTTGTTAAATGAGCATTCAAAATATCAACCCATCAGTGCAGAGGTGGCTACGTCCTAACACTATTAAATGCCAGGTCTGAAAGTTATCCTGGTCAGTCACACTTGCACTAGGGTAAACTATGAGGGGGTCTGGCCCCTCTTCTCTTCCCTGCTCCCATCTCTTGCACCAAAGACTCCAGATCTCCTTAGAGCATCTCAGAATTTTAAGTACATATGTCTCATCTGTGTTTTAAGTGTGTAGGGTGATCTTGTAAAATACACACACACATTCACTCTGTCTCAAGCAGGGCTGAGAGCCTGCACATCCAGAAAGCATCCCGCTGATGCCCACGCCACTGGTCCACAGTCCAAACTTTGAGTCACAAGGCCTTAGAGAACAAGTTCTTGAGTCTAAGTGGCTTGCTTCCCCTCAGCCTGAGGTCCAATTCAATCCTTGGGCCAGAACTCTGAAGTGGGAGACATTTTCCTTGGCCTGGAGGGTTGGAAATGTGCATGTGTGTGTATTGCTTGGGCTCCTTCTGATCCTGCTTTTGGAGTTCCTCATCAGCCAGGTGTCCTCCTCAGTTTCCAGAGGGAGTGAGGTGCTTTTCTGCCTTCCTTGCCACTTCTCCATGCTCTGTCCCCATCAGGGTCCTTGGTCCCAGGCTGTCGGCGGGAGTGCCTCACCCCAGGAAAAGGCTCTGCCACTCCCTGGCTGTGAAAGCTGAGCAAAGTACTCTAGCACCAGGCCTCAATTTCCTCATCTGTAAAATGGGAACACTGCATCATAGTGTTTTTAGGGTTCAGTGAGTTTACCCATCAAGGTGCCTAATAACGGTGCCCAGCTCGGAGTCAGTCCTCAGCGAATATGTTTTGTACAGTCACACGCAGTAGGCCCTGCCCTCCTTGGGTAACTGACAGTGCTCAGAGGGGCATAGTGATTGCTGTATTTGTGACCTAGTTTTCATTGTATATTTTGGCCTTCAGGGACACATGCAGGCACGTTGCAATTAGAAGACTGTGAAGTGCGCTAGCTCTGGGAGCAAAGGACTGGGCCAGTCCTGTCTACCTCAGGTGGTCTCAGGTGGCAGGCTGTGTACGGACCTTTGGGGAAACCAGGGAGACTAGCAGTCCTCTCAGCAGTCTCGGCCGAAACAGGCGGTTGCTCCAAATGCATGGCAGCTGTGGCAGGGCACGTCTTCCTTCTCCCAGAAGTGACCGCCATCGCCCCCATTCCGACGACAGTGTCCCACAGATGACGCCTGATCTCTGCTGCTGCTTCTGCCATCACTCGGACTGCTTTCTCACTCCAGCACGGTGCTCCTCTACTCTCCTTCCCTCGGGCCTCCTGCTGGCTTCTCTGTGTCTGTCTCCTGATTCTGCTGCCACTCTTCACCTACTTACTGTCTCTTTCCCTTGGTCTTGAGCACAGAGCCTCCCAGAGATGAGTTTTTGGTTCAGACAGACCTAAAGTGGAACACCTCAGTGAGCTCCTTAGGGCCACTGACCAGCTTGTGGCCTGATCGGCTGTGGCCCGGACCCCATGGCTAAGAGGTGCAAGGCATGACAGTCCCCTCCAATTGGTAAAACTCCTTCAGGCAGTCCCACACAGGTCATTCAGGGTGCTTTTGGTAAACATCTGATTCAAGTGGCTTACACAATAAGGAATTCATTATCTAATGTAAGAAATACAGAGGTAGGGTCATCATTGTTTGCCTGCCTAAACCTATTTTTCTCTTTTTTTCCTGCTGGAAGAGCCTAGATTTTGTTTTCACGTGAAGCTATATGATCAGGGGAGATTGTCCTTTCCCTGTAGCCATGAGAGTGGATTTTGATTAGTTTCCTTCTGTTCTTTCTGCCAGAAGTTTAGGCAGGGACATGTGATCCAATTATAAGCAATAAGACACGGAGGAACTTCTGGGAAAAGTTTTCTTGCTCTTAAAAAGCAATGTGTGTTAACCTTCCAACTCAGCAATTCTACCCCTAAGAACTTACTCAAAGGAAATGAAAACATACATCCATACAAAGACCTGTCTGTGAATGTTTACAGCAGCTTCCTTCATAATAGCTGAAACTGGAAATAGCCCAGATGTTCATTAACTGGTGAGTGAATAAACAAATTACGGTATATCTATACAATGGAATACCACTCGGCAACAAAACAGAACGCATTATTGCTACTGATACATGCAACAGCGTGGATGGATCTCAAATGCATTATGCTTCATGAAAGACACCAGGCACAAATGGTTCCCTGGCTGTCTGATCCCATGCAAAGGCAACTTATTGGGACAGAAGTCAGATTAGTGGTTGCTAGGCACTGAGGTTGAGGGAGGGGTTGGACCACAAATGGACATGAGGGAGATTTTTGGCAAGATGGAAATGCCCTCCACCTTGATTGCTACATGTCTGTATATACTTGTCAAACTCATCAAATTACACACTTAAAAATGGTGAATTTTACTGTATGTAACATCTATGTCCATAAACCTGACTTTTAAAAAGCCACATGCTAGAGGAAGCAGACCCCATTTGTCCGTCTGGATAATACCTTCATTTATTATCTGAAGCTGCAGCATCCTCGGGGCACCAGGAGAGGCAGGCAACCTGGAAGGTAGTACCACACACTGAAGATGGTGGAGTGGAAAAAGGCTGTCCCGTTGAACAAGGCTTTGTGCCCAAAGCATCCCATCCTAAGTCACACGTGACCTACATGTATAGGACTGCCTGCAGTAGCTTTGTCCACTAGAAGGGGATTGACGACCTGGAAGAAACTTGGTCAAGCATCATCCTCCATTTAGGACAATAATCTGTAGACACTGTGGTCATCTTAGGCTTTTTATTTCTTGAGTCTTTTAGTTTGTGCTTCCCACTTATCACTGAAGTTTCTGGTTTGTATATCCATCTCCCTTAGCCCTCTGTGGCAGACACATCACAGCTGCATGAATAACATTTTCCCATTATGAGCACGGGAGGCCTGCAGCTGTTGACTCGTAATGTTGTGGAAACCCTAAGTGCTTGGAGGCCAGATGGACTGAGCTTTCCGAAGTAGCCTGAAAACTTGGTATTGCCATTTGGGGCCCCAGTCTATCCTCTGGTGGAGAGAACTCCACCCAGGCTGAGGACTAGTTCAGAGGGCCACGTGTTCCTGTAGCCTGAGTAGGAAGGTAGATGCCTCTGGGCAGGGAGAGTGGGTCCTTGGTCCGTGAGATTGTAGGCACCCTTTCAGAGACTTGCTCGTAGTAGTAAGCTGTGGCATCCGGACAACACTACTCTGGAACTGAGGCCAGTCTTTTCTTCTCCAGGTTCAGAGCCAAGGAAGGGGGGCACCAAAGACTTGTGTAAAATCTTAGGACTATACACCATGGCTATATTGTGTCCCTTAGTTCAGCAAGAACATAAAATTCTCCCAGGTGAGCAAACTCGTCTTTTTTCCTTCTCTCTCCATTTAATATCTCTTTCCTTTCTTTCACTTAATAGGTCCACATTGCCCCTGGTTTTCTTGTACTCCCCAGGTAAGCCTGGCACACCTGGGCAGTGATTCATCTGTGGGCCTGTCTACGTCTCCTCCCCAACCAAAGGACCCAGTTTTATATATCTGATGACTAGAAAAATGTTCTGTAGCCCAATTTCTGGCTCCTTACATTTGAAACCTTGTTACTTCTGTTACCCACATACTTAGGGTATAGGGCTCAGTAGGACACATTCGGATCATGAATATGACCTCTGGCCCTCCATCTTTGTCTTGGGATGACTTAGTTAATCACATGAAATGACTGTTAACCACATATCCCACTAAACACAAATTAAATGGACCCACAATTTAACTTCTCCTTATCCAGGACCCCGAAATGCCTGTAGCCACTCGAAAGCCTCCCAGCTCGAGGGGAGGTGTGGCTGAAGGAAAGCCACAATGGAAACACAGGGTCCGGCAGAAGTGACGCCTGTGTGAGTGTGGTTGGTACGGTAATAACATGGGTGTAATAATTTATAGTTTTAATTTGAACATTTCACCTAAAATGTCATATGGTGTGCTTGAGTGTGATATTGTTATGTTATAGAATTACATGCTTATGATTTTGTAATAAAAGATTTTGTAATAAAAAAGGGGCATTATTTGTGTCAGACCCTGGATATAATAAGCTTAAGCCAATTGCAGTTAAAATATTATACAATTGCACATTTCATAAGACATACAACTATGTAAACTCTTTGCTAAGTCCCCTCCCAGGATCTTGGAAAGGAACTATTCCAGGGAGGGATCTTGAGGCTTAAGCTGAATAATTTAGGGTAAATCCATCTCTGATTGGATTAAATGAAACTTTTTCATATGAACACTGCCTGGCCTGATGGTGAATCACTGTGCGAAACACAGGTGCCGCTCACATATTAGGGGCTCGAAGAGTGTCTGTTCCATGATCCCTGGGAAAGCTTGCTGGGTAGTGGACTTGGAGGCTACTATTGTGTCCAGGTAATTTCTCACCCAACACTACTCAATGAATATTCACCTAAGGAGTGCTTCTGTGAATGAACACACAGCAGAATTCAGAATTGTCTTTCAGGGCCTCCTAGCCTCTTTTATACATAATTCCGCTTACCATAGACAAACCCTCACCCGCCCCCAAACCATGAAAACCTGACTTGTTGCTGCCTTTCATGCACCCGAGATAATTTCCACATTTCTTGGGTAGGCAGGGCAAACTCTTGCATGTCTATAAGCAGGGTAAGCAGATTAGAAGTGGGTGGATACAATAGGAAGGGGACAGTTCTAGGTGAGAATGCATGGTAGGTGGGGCTGTCACGGTTCCAGTCCATGGTAGTGCTGGGAGAAAGGTAAGAATTGTGGCTGAGCACCAGTAAAGAGGTGGAACAACTCAGGGAAGATGTAGAGAAATGTGGGATTTGGAAATATGAATGGGAGAGTCGTGTGAAGGAGAGTGTGGGACGTCGCTGAGGTGCAGTGTGGGGCACTGGCAATGCTCTGGGCCAGTGTGGAAATGAATTCTGGGTCAGTACAAAGTCGGGAGGAGCCTTGGGCTTTCGGGATTCTTTGCTTCATGAATTTACAAGGGCAGCTACTTTCCACTTTATTGGTGTTTTGCTTGTTTGTGATAGGTTAATACTCCATGTACATTTTATTTTTTATTTTTATTTTTTAACATTTTGTTGTTTTAGATTCCTTCTAGGTTGTTTGATACATGTTCTAATAATACAGATCACTTTCGTCTCCTTTTTAAAAATGGGTTCCTTGAAGTATAAATAAGCAAATAATACTCAAACAATTAAATGAGATTTCCTTCTATTGATGGTCTGTGACCATTCTAAAAAATAACATCTGCCCTCTACTTGGCTCTGAGGGATTTTATGAGCGTTAATGACATGTCTGAAAAGCGTTTCATTTCCTTGGAAACGAGGTTAACAAAGTGTTTTTCTCTTCACAATGATATAACAAGCCACTCATGCTGTGCTACTGATTTATAATAATTGAAACTTTGCTTAAAAATTTAAGTAGTTGATGGCAGTTCAGAATAAAATTTTTAATATTTTTATATCTCCTACATATTTTCAGGTGATAGATAGGTAAATGGCCTTTTCATGTCTTAAAAAAAAAAAAAACAAAAAACAACCCCAAACATTCCATGGTATTTATTCTCCCGTCATATTTTAACTAGTCCTTACATCAGTTCACGAGGTCATGGACTTGGCCTGTTTTTCATTTTGCAAACATCTGGATTTATAGTAAATGATTCATGCAGCCTGATACATAACTGCCCTCTTTTTGCTCTCTCTTATTATCACTTGTGGAATTCGATTTACCTCCTACTCTGTGAGCTATTCTTTCATTTGGAACAATTTCCTCAGTTATACAAGTCTCCAGTTTATGGGATAATCATGATTAATTTGTTCACTGTAGTGGAAAAGGCTTTCTGGAGTACGTTTTCTCATTTGTAGATAGAAAAATCCATGTCATCCTTTGCAGAGAACACCAAAAAGGCTGAGGCCACACCAACAAGGCCCCAGAGCAGAGATCCCATGCAGGAGAGAAGAGAGGGAACAAAATCAGAACTTTTAGATACTCTTTCCTGCCTTCCTGTTTCTCTTATCATCCTCACCTGACACATTATACGGTGATTTATAGATTTGTGTATCTCCCCCCTATTCCCTTGGCATGTAACTTTCATGACAGCAAGGACTGTATTACCAGCACCTAAAACTGTGCCTGGCACATAGTAGACACTCAATAAATATTTGTTGAATTAATGAATGAAAGATTCATTCATCCATCAGTCAGTCAGTAAAATAATAAAGGTAGCAGATACTAATAGTTCTATTTATTGAATGCCCCTGCACAGGGTAAAGTAGTGTCTCCCCGAAATTCATGTCCACCTAGAACCACAGAATGTTAATTGGAAATAGGTCTTCTTGCTGATGTAATTAGTTAGATTCAGGTGAGGTCATACTAGATTAGGGTGGACACAGAGAAAGAGTCACACATGAGGAGGAAGACCATGATGGCATACGTAGGGAGTTACGTTTCTGCAAGCCAAGAGGTGCCAAAGGCTGCCAGAGGCCACCAGCTGGTGGGAGAGAGACATGAAAAGAGGATCTGTCAGCTCCCAGGAGGAACCAACTCTGATGACACCTTGATTTCTGACTTCTGGTCTCAGAACTGTTAAAGAATAAATCTTGGTTGTTTGTGGTACTGGCTACGGCAGCTCCAGGTAACTAATGCAATCTTTGCGTGTGTGTGTGTGTGTGTGTGTGTGTGTGTGTGTGTGTGTGTATGTGTGACAAGCCTTGAAGAAGTGCCTTTATATGACAATTGCCCATGTACAGATAGGAAAACTGAGGCTCAGAGAAGCTAAATGTCCCACTGATAGATGACTGAACCCAACTCAGGTCTTTGCACTTAGAAAGTGTGCTCCAAACTGTCACCATGCTTGCCAGCTTGGAGCCAGGAGTGTGGGCGGGTTGTAATTTTAGTCAGGGGACCTACCCCGGGGTCATTCCATGGCTGCTTTTACCAAGTTATGGTTAGTGAAAGGGGCATGGAAAGGAGGAGGTATACCGTCTTTATTAGCCTCTTCATTGAGAGGTTGGAGTCCGTGGGGAAGGCAAGTCAGCCAGAAACCAGGGAATATGCTCACTGATTTCCAGAATTTTTTCTAAGTCTGTAATTCCAAGATCAACTGTGGTCTCACCTGAAAGAGTGAAGGCTTTGGGAACTGGTAATATCTACTGAAGTTGACCATTTGCATGCATATCCCGTGACACTGCACTTGCACCCCTGGGCATGTATAACCGACTGAAATGCGTGCGTATGTTCACGAAAAGGCACGGATGAGAAAGTTCACAGAAGCAGCATTTGTAGTCGCCTCAAGCTTGAAACTACCCAAATGGCCACCAACAATAGAATGGAAAATAAACTGTGGTGTATTCATTCAAAGGCAGGTTGTACAGCAACGGGAATGACCAAACGAGAGCTCCACGCAACAACGTTTCACATTTGCACTCATAAGATTGAGTGGAAGAAGCCAGCTAGAGAAGGACACATATTGAATGATTTCACTGATATGCGTTTCAAAAGCAGGTAAAATGGTTTATCTCTGAAGTACTGGTAATATTTTGCTTCTTGATCTGGGTGCTGTTTACATGAGTGTGTTTGGTTTTTGAAAAAAATGAGCTATATTTATGATTTGTGTACATCTCTATGCATAGATGATACTTCAATGAAGTTTTAAAAGTAATATGAAGGAATTGCAAAAACTGTCTGCCATCTTGTTCTACCCCCTTTGCTGGAGTCACCTTCCGGCCACACCAGGGAAGAACTGCTTTTACTGGGCTGTACTACACAGTGAGTCGAGGGGTTCCCAACTGCCCT
This sequence comes from Macrotus californicus, assembly GCA_007922815.1. Taxonomy (NCBI): domain Eukaryota; kingdom Metazoa; phylum Chordata; class Mammalia; order Chiroptera; family Phyllostomidae; genus Macrotus; species Macrotus californicus. Next base: position 140,258 of record VMDR010000947.1, read on the forward strand.
TTACTCTGTGCTTGAGCTGTTGTCTGCCTGCAGAAATGGGCGTTTGGACACCTCCTCCATGCTCAGTTCCTAAAGTGACCAAGTGCAAGGACTGGCAGTCTTCATCACAGAGCAAAATGCAATCCACGTTTTCAGTGAACTGTAGAAAGAGAGATGTCTCCTGGACTCAGGGAACCACTTTTAAAAACTCTTTTATCATTGTAACTTTAGAAAAGAAATAAGACACAGGTAAACAAAGGCTCAAGAGAAGACAAGCCATACCCATTTTTTCAGCCAGTTGGTTGTGACTTTGCATTAGATTTACTTGTCAACTCCATGTAACATGGGGGCGGGGGTTAGGAAGAGCTGCCTGCTCCTCCCCACACACCCCTGATAACCTTGCCATGTGCTATCTGATGCTGTCAGGAGAACAAGTCACTCTGCAGCTGGATGTGTAGAATGAAGTAAGGTGGAAATACACCGGAGAGAAGTGACACTTTGGCTTCATTTCACAGTAGTGGATTCAGTGAATGATTAAGCCTTTCCAGATTTTGATAATATTGTCAGAACTAGTTGCCTAAACCAGAGGGGTAAAGATACCAACGAGAGTGTCAGTGCCTAAGGTGAGGAGAGAAGCCAGGGTTCATACCATCAATTCCAAACTTATGCTATGTAGATGGATGTGGGGAGAAGGGCTTGGGAGAAACCCTTTGTCTTAAACAAACTGGTAGAGTTAGATGTTCATCAGGGCTGTACTGGTGCTACAAAAATACTTTTCAAATACAGAAAGCATTCTCGGCCTAGGGTAAGAGAAACACCATCTTAGAAGGGCTGTGTTTACAAGACTGGCTCCTGGATCCCTAGAACTAACCCTATTTCACTGTCTTCTTGCTTGTCCCTTTCGGGATCTGCCCTTCATCCTGGCACCCTAATCCTTGGCTGCTAGGTTAAGGTCACCTCTACATGGAACCGTTACCCTATGGTGGATGGATCCCATTTTGGTGAGCCACTGAGCTTTGCTATCAGTATCTTCCAAGTGTTGTCTGGATTTCAGCGATGAAAGTACTGTATTCTGCAGACCTGGAGAAATCAGGATGATTGGCCATCTGAGCCCTGCTAGACAGGATAGTTCTGATTATCTGTTACTCAGTCTTGGCCCCTCCTGGTCTGCTTCTTGAGATTTGGTCGGACAGATAATAACAAAGACCAAAAGAAATAGGAAGATGAAAGTACTCTTTGTTGGAGAAATGGCCTTTGGAGTCTCTGACTTCAGATCACAAGATATGCTCTGGATTCCAGCTATGTATTGACCTTGGGAAAGTCACTTTTCTTTTCTGAGACTCATCTGTGGACAGAAATGTCCTACCAAACGAAGCGTTTGCATGAACTTAAGATAATGCTCGTGAAGGATAATGCTTGGATCACAGTGACTGCTCAATAAATATCACTTTCCCTTCCAATCAGTTTATTTTCCTTTCTTTCTTTTCCTCTTGTTCTCATTCTTTCAAACTCCCAAGCACATTGTTTGCATTCTTTTGGTGATAATCTCACCATTGCAGGTGGCGTGGAAGAAGCTGTGGATTAGATATCTCTAGGGTCAAATTCTGGGAGTCACTTTCTAATTGTGGACCTCAGGGAAGTTAAATAACTTCACAGAGCCTTGGTTTCCTATAAAATGGGAATAATAAACTCTCTTTTAAAAATTTAATAAAGGCAGATATTACCGTTGCTTCTCGTACCCTGTGCCATTGCTATTTAGCCCTTCTCTCATTTCGACTGTAGCTGTGAATCCGCGGGATCTAAGGCTCACGCTGCTTGTACCCCATTGCGTGTGTTTCTGCTTTTGGCCTCTAGTCTTCTTTGGGTTATGCTAATACAGACAGAAAATGGGATATATGGAATTTCAAATGGGGTCAGATACTAAATGATCATGTGCTGTGATCTAGGATGAGCAACATGTAAATGTTTGGACAAAATTTCAGAAACAGAATACACATTAAAGAGAGGAGAGAGTCTAATGAGTTAGCCTTGACATGTACCTACCACATGAATTTGGGTTATGTTTTCAGTGTGATCGGGGGTAGAATGCAATGTATTAACCTATGCAATAGTTAACCATCAGTATTTATCTCTATCTCCAGAACTTTGTGTCTCAGTAGGTTATAAAAATATACCACAAAGATTCAAGCATTGGCTTCAAAGAATGTGGCTCAAGATTCACTTGTGTCAGTCCGTCCTGGAGCCTGGCACTGCTGTGTGGGTTCCTGGGGCTGTTCCAGTTCTCTTACTCCTCGACAGCTCATCCAGGTGTGCAAGGCATGATGTGTCACATAGAGCTGAAAAGGATACAATTTGTGCCTTTAAAGAGCCACAGCTTAAATGAGACAAAAAGCCAAGCGCAGAAATACTTTTGCTAAGTGTCCTTGTGACATACATCTCTCTGTAATCACTCCCCTTACCCAGCAAAAACCTCTATAAGACTTGAGTTCTTCTTAAAGTAGACACCAGGAATTCTGTTTAAACTTAGAGGTGCATTATAAAAAATATGCAAAATATAAACTGTATGGTTGAAGGAATTCAGGGAAGGCAAATGGAGCTACATTGGGATAAAATGGCACATAGGAGTGTGTCCGCGTGGTTTTGTGCGGCTGCTTGAGGTGGAATGCACATTTGGCTTTGGGTTTCCTAAAGGCCGAAGTAAAAGGAAAAACAGGCATGGTTTCAGGAGTTGTAGTATCCTTGAGATAAAAGTGGATCACTTAAGAGAAGTAGAGTTTTTCTACGGAGGCTTGAAAGCAAGTCTTCCTATTTGTCTTTATTAAGAGCACACCGTGCAATAGCAAACATAATCACATCTGGTGTCCTTACAATAAGAACTGTAAGGAGAGCTGTTATCTGGTGGTTTGCTAAATTGTCCCTGAGTGTAAGTCTAAGACAAAAGTCCATTTTAGCAAAGTCAACAGAAAATAAATATTTCTTGTCCTTCACATGATTCTTTATAAATATAATTTCTTAACAGTCTTTTAGATTTGGTTGATTTGAATCAGGATTCTCACATTGCATTTTGTTGAAATGTTTTCCATTTCTTTTCATCTATAACAGTTTCTATTACCTTTGTTTTTCTCCTTGCTATTAAATTGTTGAAGAAACAGGTAATTTGCCTTGTGGATTTTCCCACATTCAGGATTTGGCTGGTCATATCCCTGTGGTTTCACTGAGTTTTAATTAACAATTATTTTATTTCTACCACTAGAAGTTTTACTTGGTTCTTTATAAAATTTGGTCATTTTTTTTATTTATTTTAGATAGTCTCTTTCTTATTCACAGCTTTCATTCCTTCATTTAAAAACAAATCAAATATTCTTATCTTTCATTTAGAATCTGACAGTGCCATTATCTGGAGCTGTTACAGGCCTGGTTCTATTTTTTGTTGTTCCAGATGACTCTTGCTTATGCCTGCTTGTCTCCCGGTAGATTTTGTAGTTTTTGATCGTGAGTTCACGTGAGTTCCTGTTTGTTCATATCTCCAAGGGAGCTCTCTGAGACCTGGGTTGAGGGTTTGTTTTTCTGGGTGGATTTCCAGTTGTCTTTGCCAAGTACTGGGGAGGACCACGTACCTGGGTCCACTTTAGATGAAATTCTCCTCTAGGTTTTCTGGGCTGCACAGACGTGTGATTTCTAGCCCTGAACTCCTCTGTGGGGCCAATTTGGGTTTTTGAAATAGCAGAGGAAGAATTTTTGTTGTTGCTTTCTTTTTTTTAACCTCCATCCCTAGCCAGAGTTTCCTTTGTGCTTGCCATTGCTGGACAAGCTCCCCTTAAGTTCACCATTTTCCTGTGGGAATAACCCCTTTGAATCCTAGCTCTCTGCAGGTGGGTCTGGAGTCTGGCTTCCTGTCTCACACAATGGCTGCCTTAGAACTCTCTTAACCTCTCTGGTCTCAGCCTCAGCTTCTTAGCAGGTCTTTGGGTATTTCACTTACTTTCTAAAACTGATAAAATATGTCCATACAATTGTAGAGCTTATATACATTATAGTTACATAGAATAATACATACGTAAAAACCTTTTTTGTAGCTGGCAGATTTCAGGATTTCTAGCCTACCATTTCACCAAAATAGAAGTCTTGATAAGATAATGCCTACTGATTGTCTCATCCCTTGACCCCTGCTCTCTCCACACCTCAGGCCCTGCAAATTCAACCTCCATATTGCCATCACCATTTAAAATGCAAATCCGACCAAGTCCCTCCCAGATTAAAACCCCTTCCCTGAGGGGGCCTGGCCTCCTCTTCCTACCCTTTGAGGCTCTCTGGGGTTCACAGGCTTGCCCTCCAGCTCCTACCTCCTGACACACATTTGAGAGTCTGTTTCGGCCACACTGACTTTTTAGTTATCCCGTTTTGAACCATGCTGTCTTTCTCTTTGGTGCCTCACCCTTGTGGACCCCTTGGTCTGACTTATCCCTGCTGCCCCTTCTGGATGAAGTCCCACCAACCTTTTAAGATTCAGCTCCTGTATTTCTCCCTTCAGGGATTTCTCTGCCTCCTTTCTACCCCTCCCCTACCCTCCCAGCTCTGTGGTGCAAAACGGCCTGAGGATATCCTATCCTTGCTCTCTCTGCTTGTAGCCCTTTCCCTATCTCTCTCCCACAAGCTGAGCAAATTCATTACCCTCTATCTCTATAAGCCCCTTGGGGGCTGGGGCTGGATCTTGTTCATCTTTGTATTCCCTGCATTTACCATTCCTCTTAGCACTTAATAGCTACTCATTAAATTTCTTTGTTAATTGTAGAAATGATTCTTGTCTTTGTGGCTAGCAACACTATGATTTGGGAAAATTTTCCTGAGCTCCAAAATTTTAATTGAACTCCAAATTTCTTAGCTGTAAAAGCAAATAATAATGTATATAACCACCGTGCAGGGTTTTGTGAAGATTAAATAAGAAATCTTTAATTCACTGGCTCACAGAATACATGGTTATAGGCCTTCGTTCCTATTTCCCTTGTTTTCTATTAAAACACCTGTTGATGCAAGGCGAACATATCAAAAATAAAATTCTGAATTCTATTTATATAGTAATAACAATGATGACAGCTGTGACTTTTTAGCTTATCATCTGCTAGACACCACTTTTAGGGCTTTAAATAGATAAACTCATTGAGTCACTGCAATAAGCTGGTGAGCTAGGGGATTTTACTACCCACCCTTACAGCTGTGGAAACCGAGGCACACATTTATTAGTGATAGAGCTGGGATTTGAAGCCAGGTGGTCTGGTTCCATTGTGTGCTTAACCAGCTCCTTACCCTGCCTAACTCAATTCCCATAAAAAGAGTTGGAGGTTTTGTCTTTCTTTTAAAGAGGAAGAAATTGAGGTTCATCATGGGCAGGAGATTAAGCCAAGGTCCCTATGCTAGTATGCGGTGTGACCTTGTTCTTCGTAGCAGTGAAACATTCACTTTTGGTGTGGGCTTTGGTTGGAACTTTGCCAATATTAAAATGGACTCAAAATCTGAGCCAGGCTACAGAGACTATACGTGTAATGATAATGCATCATGTTGAGAATAACAGTTCTCTTTTTTGGTAGTTAAGAAATCAGAGATCCATCCTTTTGGGTGGCTCAAAAAATGTCTAAAGTAGAGTAAAATGAAAGTAGAGTATTTTACATTGATATTTAAATTTTGAATAAAGTTTCTAGTTCCCAATTGGCTCAGAATTGGAGGCCTTGTAACCTTCACTTCTTCTAGGACATTCCTGCTTTTGGGAGAAGGTAGAGGACAGCCAAGCCCCACGGGCGGCAGGTAGATGCATTTTCCAGCACACCGTCTGGGATGCATTTTGGTGACCAGCTCCTGATATTTATGTGAAAAGGAATACGACTGGGTTGCTCTTTCTTCTCCTTGCGTTTTGCCAGAGGTCACCCTCTCAAAGTTGGAAGAAATGGGGTGTGTACGAATTTGGGGCTGGTATATTATTTATTTACTCAGCCGTATTTTAAAGGCTGAAGGCCAGCCCCGAGGTCTGTGGAGTGCATTGTCATGAGAGGTCAGTGAGCCAAGTTCTGGGGTTACATTTTCACAGGGCCAGGTCATTCTGTGACCAGTGGTGATATTTGTAGTTATGATTAAGCCTTAGGCTTCAGTAGAGCTTGAGTTTGGGGGTGGGGGGTGGGAAGCAGAAGACACGGTTCTCCTCAGTCCTAGTCTCTGAACACCAAACGACGCTCCCTCCCCATATGTACTTGGAAGAGTAGCCACTGCGGGGACAGAAAGCATCACAGAAGAGCTGTGAAGAGAAACATTAGAGGATGGAACAGAATCCAATGTTGTCCTCGACAAGGACCTGAAACACGCCAGGAAGAATGACCATGATCGCAAGGTTGGGATCCTGGTGCTGACAGGGGCTAGGGCAGTAGAGATCACCTGGACCAATCTCCTCATTTAAAAAAAAACTGTTAATAGCGTGACATATTTTCATTCTTCGTAGGCATTACATATTCTCAGGTTATCTACTCTATAAATGGCAGCCACTCTGGACGTTTATCCTGTTTTATCCTGACGGCCAACCAGTGAGGAAGCGACAGTCATTACCCGTGTTTCAGAGTGTGGAAACTGAGGCTCAGAGAGTTTAAATCAACTGCTCAAGCTCACACAGCTGGTTTGCCTCCAAAGTGATGGTCTGATTTATTAAATTACCTAGCTTCCAAGGAAAAATACATTAAGAGATACAGTAATAAAATAAAACACGATATTATCCTAGCACCTAGGGGTCCCTCTTGTTAGCTCTTGGCATTTAACAGATATGGAAAGGACACCCAGCCTGCTTAAATGGGCAGCTTAGCACTCGGGGTTTGCTGTCACTCGGAGCACTTTCTACAGTTCAGTGTGCAGTGATGTGGGCAACGTTGTCTCCCCCAGGAGGCGATACGTTCTGTGAGTGAAGGGGTTGCTTCTCCTTGTCCACTTCTGTACTCCCAGGGCCCGACTCATACTGGACTCGCATCAACATTTCCTAATGAATAAATGAGTGGATAGAGCTAAGTTGTGCCAGGTCTTGCATTTTTTCCTGCCTTCCTCTAAGTTCTGTGACAGGAATTGGTTTTGCTTTGATCACTGGGAATAGAGAAGTGTCATAATCTTGTCCCCCAGGGAGCTTGACCTCTTGATGACATTTTCAAGGCTGCAGTGAAATGTTGACATCAGGCGTGTAGTACCCGCTTTCTCCTTTTTATTGTTAAATCTCCTCCTACCTGCAAGAAGCCCCTCTAGGTGGATATGCTTGTGACCCAGGAGGCAGGCTCTGGAACGTCTGTTGGAGCCCCAGGAGCACCTGAAGAGACGTAGGCAGCCCTGGGCCAGTTGTGAAGGGGCTGCCTGCTGGTTAGAATGGGTGATGACTGGGGACCATGTGGTAGAAAGAGCCGTGTGTGGCGGTCCTTGGTTTGAAAGGCTCCCTGATGTGATTGTCCCTATTACAATGTGGCTTGGGCCACATACTGGAATTTTCAAGAGAATCCAAGAAAATCGGAAGGGAAAATAAAGTGTTCCTAGTGGGAATACCCTGTAGAAGAGAAAAATAGATGTGAGTCTCTGGTTTCTAGACAAAATAATTCAGTATGATGGCATTTTATGGAGGAGCAGCTATGTTCCAGAGCAAAAAGAAAAGCGTCCTCTCACAGATCTGCTGGGCCCTAGTGAACCTGCAGCCAGACTTCAAGGCAGCCCTGCACTGAGGACTGCAGTGCAATTAACCACGTAAATACCAAGACATGGAGGCTCCCCCCAGACTAAAAGGTCTCTGGGACAATTAGGAGACTATGGCCCCCTTGCCCCCTTGTCATGCACATTAATGTCACAGGTCTCAGCAGAGGACTCGGGGTGCTTTGATGCCCAATGTGCTCAATTTGGTTTTAGAGATTTCCAAATCCTTGCATCTAAGCACATGTCCACCACAAACAAATAGCACCGGGACAGAATCCGCTAGAAGGCTGTGGAGACTTTAATTACCTCAACCCAGAGGTCTCCCACAGCTGAGAGCAACCCAGATACTTGGCAGCATTAACATTCCTGGAATTGTATTTGGCTGGCCTTTGTCAAGGAGTTGAATCCTGCCTCATTAGCTCAGGCTCGTGGGGCATTTGTGTCTCTGACAACTGTTTAATTATGGACATTGTTTACTAATCAGTATTACATGGACAGACGAGAGGGCTAATCTGAAGATTAACACAATAGCTTGTTTTCATTTTCTTCTTTTAGCCTGTGAATGGAAGAGTTAAACAAACCTGTTTTTGTAGCCCTTGTTTTCTTAATAAGATTGGGAGACACATTCTGGAGCAGTGAAGGGTTTCTAGTCTCTCCTCTTCCATGTAATTTCGTCTGGTATGGCGAAATTTAAAGAGAGAAATGATAGCTTTGGGGAGTGTTAAGGTTGGACAATCCAAGAACTTGGGGATGAGCTAGTTAAGACAACTGAATTTAGGAAATTTTGTCTAAAGCCTTTGTCAGTACCCACAAAGATGTTTTTCCAGAGGTGAGTGGTCGTTTGGGATTCTCAGGGGTGAATTTTACAGGAATTTGAAGAAGTGCATTAAAAAATTCCCTTTATGCTCATTTGCTTTTCTACATATGTCACTAAAGATTCAGCTTGCTTCTACTTTGCACGTCGAGAACTGTGAGGACAAAGCGTTGTGAAAACATTATTTGGGAGAAAAAATGAGTAATGACGGGCAGAGTCTGGAACTTCAGGACTGATTCTGATATCTTTGTATGAAATTGATTCAGTGAATAGAAGTTTTGATTAGTTAAGGAAATTGCCTTGCGCATTTACAGGTTTAATCCTTCCAACTTCTTGAATACTGGAAAGGGCAGCGGCCAGAGAACTCAAGCTTCCAAAGCCATATTTGCCCCCGGAACCGAAGGCGAAGGTGAAACGTGGGACAGCAGTGAGTTCCGGCAGGATCTCGGAGCCAGGTCTGGGGTTGTCTTGACTGGAACACTGGCTGGGTGGCAGGCTTCTGGAGGGGGAGGAAAAAGTCCAGAAGAAGCAGATGTGCTTCATCTCATAAATGTAGGCAGAACCCCTGGGCCCCAAGCCCAGCAGGAACAGGCTTGTGTTTCAAATAAGACTTGACTGTACTGTCCTTTGGGGTTGGGGTCCCAGCTCTACTGACTGGAATGCAGAGTGGGCACGAAAATCCCTTTGCTCCCCACTACCCTGGTGGGCAGGAGTGACGGACGTGGGGATGGAGGCTCCGAATATCTGCACGGCTGAGCAAAGGGTGACGAAGCTGGCAACCTGAGAGCCATAGTAGCTGGCTGATGGGGGTTGTTTGCCCTGGTATGCTTTCTTTTCCTGTTATTAAGCTGAAGTAGTAGCTAACCTAACAATACTGCGATTTCACATGCAAATCTAGATTTCTGGCTTTTCTCAATCCAGTGGGAGGCTCTGAGAGCAGAGATAGCATTTCCAAAAGGAGTTAACTGTCTGCAGTCTGGAGTGTGTGCTCTCCCCTCTCCAGGCCTTCCAGCCATTCGGCCTTGCTCACTCAGGTCCCTGCCTGTCCCCAGGCACTTATTGTGTGGGAGGGAATTTGTGGAACCCAGGTGGCCCCTCTCACATAGGTACTGGCTGTTAACAATGAGAGGATATTCTTTTAGGTAAAAATTTTCTTCCTTCTTTCAGAATTTAATACTTTGGTGCAGATGTCCATTAAGCCACTCATCCCCTAGTGACAAGTGTGAATTGACTTGTCAGATAGTACCCAAGAATAGGAGAAGGGAAAAAGAGGAAGAAGAGGCTCAAGGAAAGGCACTGTGATCACCTGAGACTGGGTTGAAGGCAAGGATGGGGCAGGGAGCCAACAGAGCTGACTCTCCCACACCCATCTGTCTGAAGCCTCCTCCCAGACAAGGGAGTCAGAAGAAAGCTGTCTCGAGGCCTGATATAGACCGAATGTTTGTGTCACCTCGGAATCCTTATGTTGAAACCTAATCCCCGGGGTGATGATATTTGGAGTGGGCGGGGGAGGTGGGGGCAGGAGGCTCTGGGAGGTGATTAGGTCATGAAGGTGGAGGCCTCATGAACGGGATTAGAGCCCTTTTAAAGGAGACCCCAGAGAGCTCGCTTGGCCCCTCCGCTGTGTGAGGACATAGCAGGAAGATGGCTGGCCACGAACTAGGAAATGGGTCCTCATGAGACATCAAATCTGCCAGCACCTTGAGTGTTGACGTCTCAGCTTCCAGAACTGAGATATAAATCTGTGCTGTTTATAGCCACACAGCCCATGGTATCTTGTTATAGCCACCCAAACGGACTAAGCTCGGACCCGCAGAGGCTCTAATGCTTCTTGTTAATAGAGATATAGGGACTGTTCTACTTTCATAGGTTTCTGGAATATTTTGAGAGGAGGGAGAGAGTTACGGGGTGACTATTAAGGAAATAATTATGCAGATAGTTTTGAACGATGCCATTACATAAATCATTTCTGCTTAGCCACATAGGAGAGTGTATATGATTATTTTAATGTCACCTCCTCTGAACTGTCTGTCTGGGAGAGGTACTACAGGTGGTAGGGTGGCCAGAGGCAAGGAGCTAGAGTGAGGAGGGGAAGAAGAGAGGGACGGTCCCCATCTTTGAATGCCCAGGCACTGGCCCTGAAGAGCAGCTACACAGGCCTTGCCCCATAGCTCCATCTGTCAGCATCCCCACAACTGTGTTTGTCCCACTTACAGTAAGGAGTCTCGGCCTCAGCTGATCCACGTGGTGTGATTCAGCCTCTAAGAAGAATGAATCAACATTTTAAAGCCTGCCTGAATTTATCGTAAACAACTTCTCTCCACTAAAAATGGGCTGCTGTGCGATCTGGCTCAGTGCTGGGCGGGGGGAGCTCCAGTTTGCCATAATCACATCTGCCTTTACAATAACACGGCGGCACAGAAATGCACCTCGTTGGTGGCCATGTGCGTGTTTTCTTAGGAACTTGAAAGGACGTCTCTCTGAGTCACCTTAGCTGCTCCTCTGTGTCACTTCTGAGACTCAGGGAGAGAGGAAGGACAGGGAAGCGGGTGATGGGAAGGCCTGGGCAGACTGCAGCCTTGCTGCTGTGACCAGCCCTCACGCTGCTCCTGCCTGCTTTGACCCAGTGACGTGTGCCCAGACTTGCTCTGGCCTCGAAGAAACTCCTGAAAGGCACTTGTCCTGTTTACCAGGATCGAGTGGACAGGTTTTCTACCAGTGCCAGTGTGTTTGGTGTGTGCCCTGCATGTGGCCCTATACCTTTTCCAAGGCTGGATTCTGTCTCTCTAAGGCTGGTCCCAGGGTCATGTGTGTGCTGCTACACAGCACACAGAGACTGCCTGCATTCCTTGCTTGTCCATGAGGTGTCCATGGACTTGGAGCTCCTTGAGTCCTAGTGGAATTGGTGCCCTGTCCCTTCTCCGGCTTTGGATCCAGAAGCCCCCACAGTCCCTGACAGAGCCTTTGTCTCTTTGATGACAGCTCAGGCATATTTCCAACCTGTTATTTTTCCCTGGAGATGCATGTTTCCAGCTTTGTGGTTCTCTGGAGTCAGAATAAGTGCATTCTAAGTTTTGCTTCACTATTTGTTTGTTTGGTGAACACATGCAAATGAACTTAACTGCTCTGAACCTCAGTTTCCCCAGCTATAAAAAGGAGATTGCAAGAGTGGTAATTACGGCTTGCTTTACTCACTTACAGAACCTCCATCTTTACAGAGCCCTACTTCAGAGGATTCTCGTGAGAATAAAATGAAGTAGTTTTTGTAAAGTCCTCATCAGGGTATTCGACATCCATTGAGTGTTTAGCCACTGCTACTATTGTATCTTCACGGATGTGAGAGCCAAGAAGGTGCACTTTTAAGCATCATGGGGTGGGAATTGCTGAGAAACCTCATAGCTGCTATGAGTTTCTGAGCCTTCAGACCTGGACCTGGACTCCAGTCCTGGCAGGCATCTCAGGCTGACCTCACTCTGGTCTGTGCAGGAAGTTCATTGCTGGCAAAGGGAGGAGCTCGTGGAGGCACATGGGCATCCCTGAAGGGAGAGTCCAAGTTCACCAGCCAGTCTTCAGCCAGCTTGTTGGAGCCAGGATCTGAGGCTACAGCAGTATTCTGACTTCCTAAACTATTTGAGTTGCTGCTTTCTTTTGTATCTAGGACGTATTAAAAGCAGCGCATACACAGGACTCTTTGGCCCATGTTCACAAGCTGAGCTAAATTCAGGGCTGAAAGTTAGACATGAAATAGCAAACAGAAGCAAAGCAGACAGACACTCACACCTGGCTGCTAGGAATGAACAAAACAGATGCCCGGAAAGTCGGCGAGAATTCATATGTGAATGCAGAGGCTTATGGATTTACCACGTTGACTCCAGCAGCTCCTACAAGACTTTCAAAGTGAGGGAGTGCCCCCTTAGGATTGCTGGAGCAGCCAGGCACCTGCGTGGGGAGCCACGCCCGGTGAGTCCCGGGAGGACTCTGATTTATGGACAGAGGGATTCTGAGCTCAGCTGCATTCTTGTGGCTGGGATCAAAAGGGCTTTCTCACTGACCACAGATCACATCCCGGGAATCCTCCCTAGACAGAACATTCCTGAGAACAACTGTGGCCTTGGCCACAGCTCATGGGGTGGAGCAAGACTGGGAGGGCACATATCCAGGGGGATGGTGTTTTTACTACCCTAAAACAAAGGTTTTATGTACCCCTAAACGAGTGAGCTGCTAACTTGGGAAAAGTTATACTTTTTCTCTTCTTGCCTAAGTGCAAATTGGTCAGTGGAAAATGAGCTAAACTGAATTTTCGTCCTCCAAAATTACTTCACTTCTTTGGGACTTTGTTTCTTCACCTATGAAATGGGAATGTTCTTGCCACAGTCCTCACTATTCTCTATTGCCTCACATATGGCTGACTTGCTTCACTCATTTACATTACTTCCCCAATGCCATTTGGAATCTGAATTTGCAGTCTGTGAACTAGATCATGCCTTTCCCATTCCCCATTCCCTAGCTGTAACATTCTTGAAAATCATAGTGTGAATAGATTTTAGAATTTTCGATCATTTAATATGCTTATGTGTCTCCTGGATCGAGGTGTTTGGAGCAGTAGGAGACGGAACTAGACACAGCTAGGGCTGGGAGTGCAGAGCCTGTTGGTGGGGTTAGGCGGGCAGTTCCAAGGCAGAGAAGAGGGTCAGCGGTAAGTAGGAAAACCTGCACACAGGGTTGACACACCCAAGATATTCCATTGTTTGCTTTGCCTGCGTATTCTCAAGAGTTGGCTTGCTCACTTGTTCCAGGGCAACTTGTCCCTGAAAGGGTCAGCTAACTTGTGTTTTCTTCTCTGATGGGGTGTGTAAGCCTGGCAGGGAGAAGAAAGGGATGAGGGATGCTGGGCTTCCTTCTGCCAGCCAAGACCGTTTATGCAGCTCTCAGTTGCCTACATCTGTGTAAGAAGAACAAAAGCCCTCAATAGAATTGGAGCTCCAAGCTCGCTTTTGGAAGATGGAGGAGATACTGTACCCAGAATGAGCTGGTATGAGGCCGAGGGGGATGCACAGAACTCCTTTTGTTTTTATGCCTCTCTTGATGAAGTCACAGCCAAGAATTTTGTTTCAGGAAGAAATAAGTTGTTTCATACTTGTAAGTCTATAGAGATAGCACTAGTCGTAGTATTTAAAAGACTGTTAACACAAGTATTAATATTTATATCTGGTCTGTGGGTTCTGTTTCTGGCACAATAGCTTGAAGTAGTGCTTAACATCCTGTACAGAAGAGGAAAGTTAATGCTTTGGCTAATTAGAGATTTCTCTCCTGCCCTTCCTAATGGACTGAGCAGTTGATAATGGTGGTGCTGATAACTTGCCTTTCTCCCCAAGCATGGGGCCAAGAGGAGAGGAGTGGGGGAGGAAGCTGTATAGTAATGAGAGTATGACATGAGAAATGTCTCCTAGCGCACAAGATGGTATCCAAAACCCAAGAAAAACAATATTCTGAATACTGAATCGTTAACTGAGGGAGCAGATCTCACCCACAGACTGGGGACCATTTGTATTCCAGCCTTCTTTCTGCAAAGAGAACTCATGGAATCAAGGATGGTATGCTGTCTGTTTGGAAAGCGGGCTCTAATAAACTCCAGGGTAGAGGTACAAGGTGCCTTGGAGATCCAGCTATCCCGTGGCTGAGAAGATAAAATGCTTACATTAACATGTAGAGATATAGGTGAATTACCTTATTCATGTAATTATACATATATATTCAAAATCACCTACTATATAAAATGATTTAAGTTAGAAAAATTGCATTTTTCACTCCCATAGTTTATGAAATGACCTTAATAAAACTTTTCACCTGTATCTGGAATATCCAGGCCTTCTCTCTGAGTCCTCTAACGCAATTTGGCGTAGCACGTGGTGCTCCCCCTGCTTTAGACACAGCAGTGTTTGAATCTATTTATCCTGAGCCACAGTTGCTCATTCATACAACATTAGGGGGTTATTTCGTTTTTTGTTCATTTCTATGGGTAGTTGTGGCCTCCACAATGGAACCTATACTCTGACTTTTAAAAGTGTCTTTTAAAAAGCTCCTTGGCAATGCCATATATTTGCAATTAATCTGGTCTAAATCTCCCCGCCCCCACCCCCAAGAAAAAGTGGAGAGAGAGAAGTGGGGAGTAGAGATGCCTCACAGAACCTAGGAGGGTCCCTGTGGTTTTCAGAGAATACAGGGGTGGGCAAAAGTAGGTTTACAGTTGTTCGGGTGGAAAGACATGCAGGTTATGAGTATTCCAATAGCGTTGTTAACCCTGTGTTTAGTGTACTCATAAATGTAAATGTCCTTTTGCCCACCCTTGTCTGTATATAGACATTTTCAGGTATGGCTTTGAAGAAAAGCAATGTCTGAAGCCAAACACCAGGGGACACTGCCCTTGCAAAGGGGGATCTAATTCTTTTGTGTGCTGCTCCAGGGTATTTGGGTGTGCTCAGGCAGGCTGCCAGGGGGATGTCCATCAGGCCTGGGGAGCCACCTAAGAGAGCCCTGGGTGTCCTTTCTGACAAGTGAGACCCATAAGGACAACCCCATTACTTCCGAGAGAGCAGGGGTTCCCTCTGAGGGGGCAAAAGTAGTAAGTGAAGACTGGTTCCCAGTGTCCTATGGGGTGACATCACCCAAGTTATCCCTTATCTTTGGACTGAGGCATTCCCCACAGACCCCCAACCCTAATCTCAAGAAACTGGTGCCAAATTCCTGGAGAAGGGGAATTTTGGAAACATTATTTAAATGCATGACAACATTGTATGTGTGTGACTTGATAAAAAGTGTTAAGCCTTGTTGGAGGAGGGCCCTTAGCCTAGCACAGCATAGCCAGCAGCCATGGTAGAAGAGTGACTTGGTCACACTGCCTGGGGTGGCTTCACAGTCAGGGGGTACTAGGAGCACAGCTTCAGCCAGGAAGGGTAACATCCCCCACGAGCCCTGTGGGGAGCACAGCATGATAAGGAGGAGAATGGATTTCAGGAGACAGCCCAGAGGATGACAAAAATGATGGACAAAGAGCCGGGGTGAGACATGGAGAAGATCCTTGAGCAGGAAGGCAGGTGCTATGGACTGTGTAAGCCGGATCCCAGAGCCATATGTGTTTATTTTTTCAGATAACCCAGGCACTTGGCATATCTAGTGCAGAAGTCCCAACATGTCATCTGTGACCAAGAATCATTAGGCAACCTTTGAAAAAAATGCCAGTTGCTGGGCAGCATTCCCTGGGGATTCAGACACAGTAGCGAAGATGTCCTGAAGCAATTTTTAACAAGCACCTCGGGTGATTCTGATGTGCAGCTGCATTGAGGGACCACCACTGTGGGGAAGCACAGGCTCGATAGAGAAAATATTTCTTGACCTTAATTCTGTGTTGTAAAATGCTCAGAGAAATTAAAACACTAGCTCCTGAAACTCAGAGCACTGTTTATTAACTGCAGAAGTCTTCTTAGAAATAATCAAATTGTTGCATTTGCTTCATCCATCTGCAGACTTGGATCCTCCTGCTCTCTACTCCCATCCCTTCCTTTGTTTGTCCTGGTTGGAAGACTCTTCTCTGGGCCCCCCTGCCTAAGCTGGGCTCCAGCTCCCACGTGCGCAGGATCTCTCCTGGTCTGAGTCCTTTTTGCCACATGCTCAGTAAAACGGTTCCCAATTTGTGATTTTTATTTTTCACTCTTGCTTGGATTATTTACCCTTTGATACTGATTATATAATCTTATTCCCCATTCCTGAGTCATTGAACTAGAAATGACCAGGGGCACTTTTCTATTTTTAATGATAACCAGAGAGCTGGACTCTCCTCAGAGGTCAATTTCATGCAAGTCTCACCAGGCAAATCCATCTGCAAGGGGACTCTGGCCAAGAGGGAGCACACTGAAAACTCCACACCTCTAATCGATCTCCTTATGGTAGTCCCTTCTTACATTTGGTCCTTTGCAACAGACCACAGTCTAATTTGTTCTGTGTCATTTTGCAGAAAATTGGGGCAAGATGCTCATGCCTCAGTTTCTCCTGCTGTAAAATGGGGGCAATAATGTAATGTTATACATTGTAAATTTTTCACAAAGAATTTTTGTCATGTAAATGTGACTGGTTCAAGTATAACTAACCCAAAATGTATTCATTGTTTAAAATGGAAACCTGCAAAGGACAATTTGATAGTAACTGCATTTTCAATGAGCAGCTTGAGGTCACAGTTCATAAAATAGTCCTGCACCACTTGGGTCGTTTTCTGCAGAATTTGTAAACCGAAGGGATGGAATGCTCTCTGCTGTGTAGGTTCTGCATCTGCTATTTCTTACAACTGCTTTCCCTAGGGCACAAGTGACCGAAGCAGTAGAGTTAGTGGAGAAAACAGGTGTGCCTGTTCAAAGGAGGAAAGTAAGTGTATTCATGAAAATGATCTCTCCAGCACCCCAGTTCCTCTCTAGGAGAGATTCACGATCCAGGTATCCCTGTGGGCAGAGCTGATGGGTACGGGGTTGGCTCCTTGCATGGACTGTCCAGCTTGTAGCTTGGCAAGTTCAGGATGGAAGATTGACCCCTGCCTGCGGGGTAGGAGATGCATGCTTATTCTCCACGGCAATGCAGACTTCCTTGGCTTTAGCTCATTGAGATTCTGCCAGAGAGAGTTAGAGTGCTGTGCTCCTCTGGGTTTGTGCTTCGAAAACACAATCTCTAGAACTGCTCAGTGGTAAGTAAAACAGGTCAGGAAAACGACACTTTCGTTTCATTTTGAAGCTGTTTTTTTCAAGAACCGATGGCTGTAGGGGATGGCAAGTCAGAGCCAAAACATAAGGGACCCAAATGTTTAATCTTAGAGGAGACTACCAACCCCTCAAAAGGGTGCCCAGGCTCTGCCTCAAGGTCTCATTACTCGGTGAAGACAGTAAGGCTCAGGGTCTATCTGCTCTTAACATTTGAAGATTTGGAAACTGGATCTTGTCTAGGAACTCTAGAAGACTATCCTGTGTCCACAAAACTTGAAAGAGATTGTACAAACCAAAGTAGTGATGGTTTGACTCACATTGAGAAATGACCTGTCAAATCGGCTGGACACCCTTATTGGTTGGGTAGAATATTTTTATTAATTTACAACAAGAAATAAAATTCTCAAGTGCACCAGGCATTTATATCAGCTTGTCTAGCACTTTTCTCTGTCCTGCTACAGAGAAAACTAAAACACCATCAGAAAGTTGAATATTGAGAGGTGGAGAGATTTTGTCAACAGTAGTGTTGAGTGCATCAAGCCGTATGGTCCAATGTGTCAGAATTTATGCCGAGCAAACCAGATGTTTGAGCCAGGGGCTCACAAGCCCTTCTTCCTTGGGTAGTACTGGATGCATCCTGTCACATTTGGATTATCTCTTTCTTTGTATTCTGATGTCAAATTTCTTTCCTCACAAAGTGTTTCTCAATGCGTCTTATGGCTTATCAGTCCTACCAGATTCTTTGAGGACAAAAGATTCTGGGGTTTAAAATTCAGCACTGCACGCCATATCCTCACTTGGTGGTTCACTATGCTCCTTAGCACACTACAAGTTCTGAGCAAACCTGTTTAATTTAGTTTACTCCCCCATTTTGCAAACTTACTTGATAAAGGAACATCTTCTTTGTGGAATCTCTACTAGCATCCTGAGAAAGCAGGTGTTCCAGGGAATGCTGTTTGGGAACTGCTAACATAGGCATGAGTGCCACCAATGGGGTAACAATCAAGGCCTCTCGCTTCTTGCATTTTGCCTGGATAATACTCAGAGTTTTGTGTCTGCCTTACTGTTGTCTCTTGGTCCTGTCTGTAATGAGAGAAGACAAAAGAAGTGAAGGAAGACAGGGTAAACCTAAAGAAAGGTAAAATGGTCCTGGGTGAAATAAGTTCCAAGAGGCAGAATGGCCGGCTTCTAAATTTCCTTCTAGGTTCTGAATATTTGTGTCTCTAAAGACTCCTTTATTGGGTTGCTATACTTTTTTTTTCTTTAACACATGGAGAAAAATACAACAGCTTGGTTTAGTAGGACAGGGAAGATTTTCTGAGAACCTACATGAGTCATTACGAGTTTTTATTAGTGATGGCATTTAAGCCTTAGCAGGTGGCGTATTGGGAAAAGGCCAGGCTTGACATTGGGAAACCTGGGCTGAAATCCCAACACCAGCCTGTTGTTACCTTGGGCGAGTGACTTCAGCTCTCTGACCTTTAGAGTCTTCTCCATCAGCTCCGATGGGGATAACAACATTGGTTTATAATGTCATTGTGAGGATTCAATAGTGGGTGGATAACATCTAAGAAAGCTAAGCACTGAGCAAAGTCTTTCACATGCTTTGTTCTTTTTAATCTTCCTAAACAATTCTGTGTGGGAGGCACTGGAAGCAGAGACGGAGGTGCTGGGAAGCAGGCTTCTCAAGGCCAGTATGTCCTTGGCTGGAATTTGAATCTGGAAGTTCTCTTTCTCTTCCACAGTGCTACATACAGAAGCCTCATCTAGCACATAAGTATGTAGTCCATATTTTAAAATAATTGGTTTTCTTTTTATTTAACACAATCAGCTCATAGCCAAGTGACTGAACTGATTTGTGTTAAGTATGCAACTATGGATAAAGACAGAAGGTAACTCTCTAGAGAAGAAAAATCTCAAACCTATATATATATATAAAACACATATTACGTAACATAAGATTGTACTTACATATTATGTAACATAGGACTTTTATTAGACCATATTTATGGAGGTCTGTGTGATGCTTTGTAGACATTGCATACAGATTTTTTTTGTTTTTGGTTGTGTTCATACACGGCTATACTGGACTGAATGCTCCATATTGGCAGGCTGTTATATTTTACAGTGAACATTTGTGGTCACCCCATCTTTCAGTGGGTTCTCACATTATGAGACCTATCTTTCCAAGGTAGGAGCCAGGTAATGCCTCTCTCAGATTCTGTGGCCACGGGGCCAGCCTGTGACCGAGGCCCTGTGACACGGCCCATACAAGGTAGACTAGGCAGTGAGCCACGGGAGGCGACCTGTGCTACGATTGGTGGTAGAGGTGTGTGGAGGAGGCAGCAGAGCAGAGTTCCCGGCCTCCAGTCCTAGGGTCCATGGGTACCAAGTATTGCACTTTGGAGAAGCCCTGTGCTGTGGTGAAACATCATTCCTGGCTGTGTAGCTTCGGGGTTTGTGGCACTCTGGCTCCTCTAGTGAGACCTGAGCTGCCTAACAGTACGGTTTCATTTCTTTTTTCACTTAAATTTGTCCGACTGGATTGTTTGTAAGCCCAAATCGTCACCGATACACCATGTAATTGTAGTGCCTGACACTCTGCCAGGCGCACGGTAGACAGTTGACACATGCTTGCTGAACGCACACGTGGAGGGCAGTTGTGAAACATTTTGGTGGTGGTGGTAATGTGTGCGTGTCATGCATGTATTTGTGTGCATGCACGTGCATGTGTGTGAATCCTGCTATACCTAGTAAAGTTAAAAGCTTTGATCTTGACTCCCTTGGAATCTTGATGGATTTGGTATGGGGCATTTATTTTCTCCCTGTGACTTTGTAGGAGCATTGAAAATATTAATGTATCACTTCTTCACATCACTGTTTTGAG